>JAPFFP010047758.1:0-10194 GCA_026153255.1 Solanum medicagineum
TTCCAAGATTATGGTATATGCTCAGCAAACTGAAGAAGATAAAAAGAGAGATAGAGAAGAGCTGATAAGAAGGAAAGCAAAATCTACAAGGCATGAGCCTAGCCGGCAGAGACAAAATAAGAGTGATAATTCCTACTTTCAGAAGAGTTCTTCTAATTATGCATCCTATGTAGAGAATGTGCCCCTCTAACAAAATTGGTATGATCATAAGTCTACAAACGTCAGAATTTTAGGGCCCAGGGTTCTCAATCTCAAGCTAGTATGACCCAAGGTACATAGGGAAAGCTACCCTAAGGTAATTATGGGAAACTTCGTTTAGGTAAGTGTCGCGTGAGCACAGATGCTTGCTACATGTGTGGACAGATTGGTTACTTCCAATATGAGTGCCAGAAGAGGAGACGATGTGAAGAAAGCAATAGAGCGCAGTCCTCCGCAGCACCCCCAACTAGCAGTCATTAGAGGGGTACTACTATGGATAAAGAAGGCAGCACCAGATGTTGTTATGAGGATACTTCAAGTCTCTACTTTTGATTGTTATGCATTGCTTGAGCTGGGTGCAACTTTGTCTTTTGTAACTCCCTATGAGGCTAGTAGATTTGCGATCCTTCTAGGGTATTTGCTTGAACCCCTTTCTGTTTCCACTCCCACGGGTGAGTTTATCTAAGCTGAGAGGGTTTACAGGGATTGTGTAGTATCTATCTATCATAGAGATACCTTAGCTGACTTAGTAGAATTGAGATGGTTGACTTTGATGTGATCCTTGGCATAGACTGGCTACATGCTTTTTATGACTCCGTTGATTGTAGGACCTGAATTGTTAAGTTTCAATTCCCTAATGAACCTATCTTAGAATGGAAAGGGAGTTTTGTTGTACCTAAGCTCAAGTTTATCTCCTATCTTAGAGCCAGAAAGTTAATCTCTAAAGGTTGTGTTTACCACCTTGTGCGAGTTAAGTCTGATGATGTTGAGTTCCCCACTCTAGATTCGGTCCTGATTGTAAATGAGTTCCCTGAAGTGTTTCCTGAGGATCTTCCTAGAGTCCCTTCTGATAGGAAGATTGACTTTGGAATTGATGCTCTCCCCGATACCCAACCTATCTCAGTTACACCTTATAGGATGGCCCCCGCTGAATTGAAAGAATTTAAAGAGCAATTGAATGACTTGTTAGAGAAAGGTTTCATAAGGCCTAGTGTTTCTCCTTGGGGTCTCCTATCTCTATTCGTGCATAAGAAAGATGGGTCTCTCAGAATGTGTATAGATTACCGACAACTGAACAAGGTCACAATAAAGAATAAGTATCCTCTACCCAGGATAGATGATCTATTTGACCAACTTTAAGGTGCCTATTGTTTCTCCAAGATAGACCTCAGATCGGGTTACCATCAGTTGAAGGTGAGGCAATGTGATATTCCAACGACAACCTTTAGGACAATGTATGGCCATTTTGAGTTCTTAGTCATGTTCTTTATGTTGACTAATGCACCTGCAGCATTCATGAATTTGATGAACAGAGTATTCAGACCGTATCTTGATATGTTCATGATTGTATTTATAGATGATACCCTGGTATATTCCAAGGATGAAGAGGAGCATGTTAATCATCTTAGAGTGGTTTTGCAAACTCTCAAAGACATGAATTGTATGCAAAATTTTTGAAGTGTGAGTTCTGGCTCAAGCCCGTGGCCTTCCTAGGTCATGCTGTCTCGGGATATGGTATTCGAGTGAATGCTTAGAAGATTGAAGTAGTTAAGAACTGTCCCAAACCTACCTCTCCCACTGATATACTGAGTTTCTTGGGGTTGGCGGGCTACTATCACAGATCTGTTAAGGGGTTTCTTCCTTGTCTGCACCATTGACCAAGCTAACTTAGAAGCAGGTCAAGTTTCATCGGTCCGACGAATGTGAGAAGATTTTTCAAGAGTTGAAGACCAGATTGACTAAAACACCAATTTTGACATTACCCGATAGAACGGAATACTTTGTGATATATTGTGATGCATCCAGAGTTGGACTGAGTTGTGTGCTAATATAGAGAGGGAAAGTTATAGTCTATGCTTCCAGACAACTTAAGATTCATGAGAAGAACTATCCCACTCATGATCTCGACTTGGCAGTAGTGGTGTTTGCACTTAAGATCTGGTGCCATTACTTATATGGAGTGCATGTAGATGTGTTCACTGACCACAAGAGCTTGCAATATGTCTTCAGTCAGAAAAAGCTCAACCTGAGACAGAGAAGATGGTTGAAGTTGCTCAAGGATTATGACATGAACATTCTCTATCACCCAGGTAAGGCTAACATTGTTGTTGATGCTCTTAGCAGGTTGTCTATGGGTAGCACTGCCCATGTGGATGAAGGGAAGAAAGAGATGGCTAAGGAAGTGCACAGGTTGGCCCCTTTGGGTGTACAACTTGAGGAGAATAATAAAGGAGGGGTCAATGTTCAAAATGGGGCTACTTCATCCTTGGTGTCATAGGTGAAGGAAAAGACAAACCAAGACCTTGTCTTGTTCCAATTGAAAGAAGCGGTTCACAAGCAAAAGGTGATGATTTTCCGCAAAAGGGGAGATGGGGTGTTGAGATACTAAGGTAGATTATGTGTGCCCGATGTTGATGGTGTTCAGGAAAGAATCATGGTCGAAGCTCATAGCTCCCGATATTCTATCCATCCTGACTCCACCAAAATGTACCGCGACTTGAGAGAAGTCTATTGGTGGAATGGAATGAAGAAGGACATTGCTGAATTTATCTCTAAGTGTCCCAATTGTCAACAAGTCAAGGTTGAGCATTAAAGCCCTTGCGGGTTGGCTTAGAACTTTGAAATTTTCGAGTGGAAATAGGAGATGATCAATATGGATTTCATTACCGGTTTACCACAGTCATGAAAGCAACACGACTTGATATAGGTGATCGTAGATAGGATGATGAAGTCAGCTCACTTCTTGGCAGTCAAGACCACTAACATTGCAGAGGAGTATGCTAAGTTATATATTCGTGAGATTGTGAAATTGCATGAAGTTCCCTTGGTCTATCATCTCGTACAGAAGATCTTAATTCACCTCCCAACTTTGGAGATCTTTTCAGAAGGCTTTGAGTACCAAGGTAAATTTGAGTACCACCTTCCACCCTCAGACAAATGGTTAGGCAGAGTGCACCATTCAGACTTTGGAGGATATGTTAAGTGCATGCGTTCTCAACTTTGAGGGAAACTGGGACGACCATTTTCCATTGATTGAACTTGCTTACAACAATAGTTATCATGCAAGTATCCAAATGGCCCATTATGAAGCTTTGTATGGGAGGAGATGTAGATCACTGATTGGGTGGTTTAAGGTTGGTGAAGCTGAATTGATTGGACCTGATCTTGTCCACCAGTCCATAGAGAAGGTGAAGGTTATTAGAGAGAGGTTGAAGATCGCACAAAGTCGCCAAAAGTCCTACATTGATGTGAGAAGAAGGGACTTGTAATTTAAGGTAGATGATTGGGTGTACTTGAAGTTATCACCTATGCAGGGCGTCATGAGGTTCTGGAAGAAAGGAAAGTTAAGTCCACACCACATCAAATTTTGAGGAAGATTGGGAAGGTCACTTATGAGTTAGACTTTCCTTACGAGTTAGACGTAATCCATCTGGTATTCCACGTTTCAATGTTGAAGATGTGTTTAAGAGATCCTGCTTTGGCAATCCCTATTAAGAGTACTGAGGTAAAAGATAATTTGTCATATAAGGAGATTTCAGTCCAAATCCTGGACGATCAAGTTTGTAACCTGAGGAATAAGGAGATAGCCTCAGTCAAAGTTCTATAGAGGAACCAATTTGTGGAAGAAGCTACATGCATAGGAAGCTGAAGAAGCTATAAAGATCAAATACCCGCACCTATTCGTGCCAAATGATGATGATGTTGAAGGTAATGTCCTTATCCTTAACTTAATTGAAGTTTCCACTCTTGAGATGATATACATATTATATTCTTGACTCTAATGTAGAGGTTATAGAGGGTGAGAGATAGTTGAGAGTTTGAGATTTTTTAGTGAGTATCGAGACGAGTCTTGAGTCTACTCGTGCCTAAGTCCTACTCTTACTCATCATTCGAGGACGAATGATCCTAAGGGGAAGATGATGTAACACCCTGCAAAATTACCAAAATGCCCCTAAAAAGTAATCATGTGCATAATGAGTCTTCCATAGTTCCAATAGAAAATTCGAGACCGAATTTACGATCAGCGCGAAATATTGAGTGGGAGAATGGCCTCAACCCAATTTTAGAGCAATCGAGTTAGAAAATAAGTTTCTCTAATTAATTCTAAGACCGTGAGAGTGTGCCCAGGGCGAGACGTGCCTGGGACACTGACTCATACTTAAGTTTTTTTTTTCGACGGGAAATTGAAACTTTTGTGAAAAACATATGTCTGCGCCTCTAGCGCAACACGGACATGTTGTTGCGAAGTGAAAATTTTTAATTCTTTTATGGGAAGGGCCTTTTGGTCATTTTCCACCCTATCCTAAGTCCCAAAAACGTGTTTAAAGGTTTGTTTATATCTGATTAAGGGTTTCAGAATCCATTATTCTCTAGTTCTAAGTGTGTATCCTTAAGAGAGGAAAAAGAGAGGGCTTAAAGATTCAAGAATAGGGTAAATTCCTTGAAGACCATTAAGTTGTTCTTTATTTCAGGTATGTAAGGCTACCCAAAAACATGGATTGTTCTCCCATTTGCCCCATTGATTGTAGTAATGTAAATAGTTGAAGGTGATGAGTCTTATCTGCGAAATTGTTGGATATTTCGGTGAAAATTATCATGATACTATATAATTTCTTAAATTGATGATCATTACAAACTTAATTTACTATTTAAATAACTTTCTTGAATTACTACCTGAGACTCTACATGATTCCTTTGTTAAAGACTACAATAATGAAATTAGGGGATGATGTCTAGAGCCTTGACGATATACATGTCCTAGTTGTGGTTTGAGTTATGAGCTGAATGTATTGGTGATTGATGTTGATGAGATTAATACCCTTAGAGTCCTAAAAGGTTAAATTTTATCTAAAAAGGGATGTTCCTAATTTCTTGAGTTGATTAATGACGAGATGAGTTGATGTTCTTTGTTCAAAAGAGACTAGATGATGAGAAATCTTGATGTTTGATGTTTATGAGCATGTCGAGTCCTAGGAGAAGTATCGAGCACCAAAATGGATGAGAGTGAGTTCCACTCGCACCCATAACTACATGGCCAGCGTATGAGAGGATTGGACTGTGAAAACGCATGTCTCCCTAGTCCAAAAAGAGGACATGATGTTATTTTAGATCCACAGATAGCCACGCCCTTCTACCCTGGCAAGGTTCTGGGGGGGATGTCGCAATGACATCGCTTTGTTGTATCATAACTGGTGTAACACTCCATGAAATTACCAAAATACTCCTAGAATGGAATTATGCGCGTAACGCATCTTCCCAAGCTCCGATGGGAAATCTGAGATAGGATTTGCGATCAACACAAAAAAACTAGGTAGGAATGTGGTTTCGATCCAATTTTAAATCAATCAAATCGAAAAATAATTTTTTGTAATTAAACGCGAACCAATGAGGGTGCGCGATGGGAACACGACACGCCACATAAATTCTTCTAAATGATTATCTAAGTCTTTGAATTCTTAATGAGAATTGAATTAATTAAGATGGTTTAAAATCCCTGTAATCAATTGAGGATGTAGAGTTTGAGTTAATGAGATATTGAGAGTCCCTACGAGGCTAATTTGAGATAATTGAATTGAGATGAGGAGTCTTATAAGCATTGAGTCTTGGGAGGAGTATCGAGCACCGAAATGAGTAAGAGCAAGAGCAAGAGCAAGTCCAACTCGCACTCATTAACTACGTCATCAAGCGTAGGAATGGACTAAGTCCGTTAAAGTCGAAAAAGTCCCTATCTTGAGGGCTAAGTCTGTTAGAGTCGGACAAGTTCTCACACGAGGGCTAAGTCTATTAAAGTCGGACAAATTCTCATTCCATTAATTAAGTCCATTAGAGTTGGACAATTGCTCACGTTATTGTCCTGAAATAATAGGACTTGATCAGTTGATCTTAAAAATTCTTCGTGGATCATATTCGTTCCTTACCTGGCAAGTACGAAGCGGCTGTGGCAATATCAGTGAAATTTGTTGTACAATCCTTGGCTCATAAGTGGTTGTTGTCGGTTAAGAGAAACTCCTAAAAAGTTCCCAAACTGAGTTATCTGAGTTGAGATGAGATGAGTTGAGTTGAGTTCCTTTGAAATGAGTCCCTCTGAGACGAGTCTGATTTGATTGATGGGTCACTTGTCCACTCTTTATTCTTGCTTTAGATAGACATTTGACATGATGACTTTTACTATCTTTGATGTTGAGTGTTGTTTCTATATTAATCTATCTGTTTTGATTTTATTCAGCTATTTTACATACCATTACATTCCACGTACTGATGTCCCCCTCTGGGACTGCATTATTTCATAATGTAGATAAATGATTTGGAGACCGTAAACAAGCGCATCGTTGAGGATTTGAGATGTTCAGCTGATTGGTGAGCCTCCTATACTTCCGAGGATTCATTATATGTATTTTATCTTGGTCTAGAGTTAGATACTTATTAGGTTTATTTTTATTGAGGTAGCCATAGGTCTGTCATTGGGACCACCTGATAGTGATAGAGGCTTCATAGACTAGAGTCGAATGTTGGTGTTAAGACTTGTTGAGCTAGTTTCTTTGTACTAACCTTTCCATTTATAATATTATTTTGAGACTAGATGTGATGTGCCCATTTACTTCCTGATTAGTAAAGCCTATTGATTGAATGGATGTGATGAGGCCAAATGGTTCGCCTAGGGACTAGCAATAGCCTCTAAGTGTCGGTTACGTCTAGGGTACCCTCCCGGGGCGTGACAAACTTGGTATCAAAACATGAGTTCAAGTGTCCTAGGGAGTCTATGAAGCCGTTTCTAGTAGAGTGTTGTTTATGGGTGTGTTGTGCACCATACTTTATAAGCAGGAAACTATAGGACATTACGAATTGTTACACTTCTTTCTTATCCCAATCTGTGCGATAGAGTTAAACTCAATGGAAGCTCTCTTATAATTCATGCTTTATGCATTGCAGAGTTGTGACCATGCCTCCAAGAAGAGTTTTTAGAAGAAGAGGACATCCTGCTAGACAGAACGCTAACCAACCTGAGCCTCAGGATCATGCCGAACCCATAGGCCCATCTATCCCTGCGGAGAAGCCTCCACAAGTTGAAGTCTTAAATGTTGAGCTTCGCCAGGCTATCCAAACTTTAGCCCAGGCTATGACAGCAAGTTTTTCTAGAAAAAAGAGTGGGTACACAAGACGCTCCAACTACATCTAGGATCCATGAGTTCTTGAGGATGAACCCACGTAAGTTCACAAGGTTTACACCCAATGAGGACCAAGAAAACTACATTGATGAGCTTCTGAAGGTGTTACAAGTGATGCATATGGCTGATGCTGATAAAGTTGAACTGGCTGCTTACCAGCTCAAGGGCATGGCCAGACTATGGTTTGATTAATGGGATAAGGGTAGAGGAGAAGAAGCCCCGTTGCTGGCTTGGGCAGTGTTCGAGGAATCTTTCTTGGGGTGCTTCTTTCCAAGAGAACAGAGGGAGGCCAAGTTAAAAAAATTTTTGAATCTGAAATAGGGCTCCATGACTGTGCAAGATATGGATTTAAGTTCAACCAACTATCTCTCTATACTCCGAATATGGTTACTGACATGAGGGGGAGAATGGGGTTGTATGTTGATGGGTTAAACAAGGGGCCAAGGAAAGATGAAAGGGGAGTTATGCTTGTGAGTGATATGGACATTGGAAGGTTGATGACATACGTACAACAAGTTGATAAGGAAAGGCAGCGGGACAGGGAAGAGTACAGAAATAAGAAAGTAAAGATATCTAGCCACGAGGGTGGTAAGAGAGAGAATGGGCATGGGAGCCACCTTCAAATGGGGCCTTCATCTACTAGTGCACCTGCACCCAAGAATGGACAGGGGTCTCACAATTTTAGAGATCAAGGATCTCAGTCACAAGCGAATGTGGCCCGAGGTTCCCAAGGCCAAACACGTTGTGGCACGTGTGGTAAGTTTCACTTAGGAGAATCTCATAAAGGGAGTACCGGATGTTAAAAATGTGGCCAAATAAGTCACTTATAGAGGGAATGTCTAATGTGGTCCTACAAGGGCCAATCATCTATGCCAACACCATCAGAGGATGTCAATAGTATGTTTTTAGTCCCTACCATAGCTATGGTTTGTTTGATTCAGGTGTCGTGTCTTTTGTGACACTTCCCTCATTAATGAGTTTATCCTGATTGAGTGAACCAACGGTGATTGCACCATTCCCGTCCACTATAGAGGTACCATAGTCGATCAGTTTGAGTTGAATGTGAACGATTCCAATGTCATATTATGCATAGACTGGCCTTAGGCTTGTTATACCCTTGTTGATGGTAGGAGTTAGAGTATCAAGTTTCAGATGTATAATCGAGCTTGTTCTTGTGTGGAGAGGTAGTAGATTTAGGCCTTGCCAAAGGGGGAGATAATGACTTCCTACAGGTCCAGAAAATGATATTGATGATAGCGGACTGATAGTCAGGGTAGATTAGAGGAGTAAATGCATCCTTATGGTGATAATGGTGTTTTATTTGTGTCACATAGGGTTAAAAATAGGGAAAAGGGAAAAGGTAAGACCTTATAACGTGCAATAGATAGATAAGATTAAATTAAAGTGTAGAGTAAACTAAGTCCGTTAAAGTCGGACAGGTCCCTATTTTGTGAACTAAGTCCGTCAAAGTCAAACGGGTTCCTATTTTGAGACCTAAGTCCGTTAGAGTCGGACAGGTTTCTTTTTTTAGAATTAAGTCTGTTAAAGTCGGACATGTTCCTATATTTAGCCAGACATTTGACATTATGATCTTAGCTAATCGATCTAAGAGTTTCCAACTCTATGGTGAATGAAATGTGACCTGATCTTTACACTATGCAAGTTATGTGAACTCAGAATGAGTCTTGATAGACGAGGAAGATCGTACTTCATCATGAAAGTTCATGTTAATGATCTTTTGTTCAAATCCCTCTCAGTGATCCTGTCTTTCAGTCTTAATAAGGATGTTGATGATATTAGAGCAGTGATGGTTGATGAGAGAGAATGAGTGTTCTCAATTTTGATAATCAGGCGATATCGTTTCCTTTTAAGGTTATAGATGTGGAGGAGGAGTTAGAGAAATTGTGATGAGTCTAATAGATAAGTGAAGGAATCCCATGATATGAGTGCATTTGTTTGAGGGTGTAGATGTAATATGGTAGGTTAAAGATCCTCTAGTAGAATTGACCTTAAAGAGGCCATGAAATGATTAGAGTGATAGGCTTGAATGTGCAATTTTCATTATGTGAGTGTATTAGAGTGATAAGGATGAGTTATATTCTCTAAGTAAAGGTCACTATTGAGATAAATTTTGAAGGGCTAGATTGGTGTGAATATGATCATCTTAAGGGTAGCATCTTGAGGCTTAAAAGGAGGCTTGAATGGAATAAGAGAATGTTGATAGGTAAAAGAGTTGAATAGGAGCTATGAGCTTAAGTTGATGGAGTAGAGTGTCGTGAAAGGGAGAAATTAGGATGAGGTGCTAAGCTTGAGAGTTGTAAATAGTGTTGTAACGACCCCGAAGTTTGTTTTTTTTTTTTTTGTCTATTTGAATTGGAATAATGTAAGTAAGTTTAAAAAAAACGAAGAAAAAGAAAATGGCGGAAGATAGTTGCATTTCTGAAGTGCTATATGCACTTAGTCCTTTTGCTACATTTTTTTTTACTTAAGTGCAGATAGCACTTGTCTTGTTAGGTACGTTAAAGTGCAATCCTTTATACTTCCACTCAAATTGTTGTAACCTTTTAGACCAGTCGAGCCATATATGGTCTCTATATAAGAGAAACTCAAATGCTAATTTAAAATATCAATAGAACAAGAGAATAAATAGAGAAAAGGTAGCATACGAGAGTGTATATAATATTTGAAAGTGTTAGGGAAGTATTTTATTGCGTGGGGCTTCGATAATTTTATTGTAAGTCACTCCTAATTTATAAATCTTTTATAGTAAGATATTTTATACAAATGAGTTATTTTTGTGTATTTTTACGTACTTCATTATGAAAATATT
>JAPFFP010047759.1:0-10194 GCA_026153255.1 Solanum medicagineum
GGTAATCCTATTACAAAGTACATATTAATCATCTCCCATTTCCATTTCAGAATCTTTATGTTCTGGGATACACCAAAAGGCCTTTGGTGCTCAACCTTAACTTGCTGGCAGTTTGGGCATCTAGACACCAACTCTGCAATGTCCTTCTTCATACCACCCCACCAATAGACTTCTCGCAAGTCTCTATATATCTTTGTTGCACTAGGGTGGATAGAGTATCTAGCATTATGAGCCTCAGCCAAGATTCTACCTTTAATGCCGTCAACATTCGGCACACATAACCTGCCTTGGTATCTCAGGACACCATCTCCCCCTTTTGAGAACACTAATACTTTCTGTTTCTGAACATATTCTTTCAATTGGAGAAGGATGGGATCCTTGCCTTGCTTTTCTTGCACTTCTACCACCAAAGATGACTTTTATCTATTTCTAACAATGGCCCCGCCTTCGTCAGAATCTTCAATCTAAACCCCCAAATGGGCTAGTCTATGGACTTCCTTAACTAACTCTTTCTTTTCAGCCTCAACATGGGTTGTGCTCCCTATGGTCACCCTGCGAAGAGCATCAGCAACCACATTAGCTTTACCTGGGTGATAGAGGATACTCATATCATAGTCTTTCAGCAGCTCCAACCATCTCCTCTGTCTCAAATTCAGCTCCTTCTGGCCAAACACATACTGCAAACTCTTGCGGTCTGTGAATACATCCACGTGCCCGCCATAAAGGTAGTGTCTCCAGATCTCCAAAAGAAAACACCACTGCAACAAGCTCAAGATCATGAGTTGGGTAGTTTTTCTCATGAATCTTAAGCTATTTGGAGTCATATGTTATCACCTTGCCTCTCTGCACTAATACACAAGCCAACTCTGGAAGTATCACAGTACCACAAAATCATCAACTCCATCTGGTAGGGATATGATTGGGGATATAGTCAGCCGAGCCTTCAACTCCTGGAAACTCTTATCACAATCTTCTGACCATTCGAACTTAGTCTTCTTCCGAGTCAGCTTAGTAAAGGGAATCGAGACTGAACAAAACCCCTCTACAAACCCGTCTGTAGTACCCTGCCAAGCCCAAGAAACTCCTAATCTCTATGGGAGTTGTGGGCCTTGGCCAATTCTTTACTGATTCAATCTTTTGGGAATCAACCTGGATACCCTCTCCAGACACAATGTGCCCCAAAAATGCCACAGACTCCAACCAAAACTCACACTTAGAAAACTTGGCATATAGCTGCTGATCCTTAAGGGTCTGAAGGATAACTCTAAGATGGTCTGCATGCTCCTCCCTACTATGGTAGTAAATCAGAATAGTATCTATGAATACGATAACAAACATATCTAGGTACGGCCTCAATACCCTATTGATAAGGTCTATGAAAGCTGTTGGTGTATTTGTTAGCCCGAAGGACATGATGAAAAACTCATAATGACCATATCGGGTTCTGAAAGCTGTCTTACAAATGTGTTTCTCCATATTTTTAAGCTGATGATACCCAGATCTAAGATCTATCTTCAAAAAACAAGTAGCACCCTGAAGTTGGTCGAATAATTCATCAATTCTAGGAAGAGGATACTTGTTCCTAATGGTGATCTTGTTCACCTGACGATAATCTATGCACATCCGAAGAGAACCATCCCTTTTACGCACGAAAAAGTACTGGAGCACCCAAAAGTGAGATGTTTAGTCTAATGAAACCCTTATCTAAGAGATCTTAACTTTAACTCTTTTAGCTTCGAAGGAGCCATTCGGTATGGAGGAATAGATATGGGTTGAGTATCTGGAAGAGTGTCTATCCCAAAGTCTATCTCTCTATCAGGAGGGACTTCGGGAAGATCCTCAGGAAAGACTTCTGGGAACTCATTCACAACTGGGCCAGACTAAAGAGACGGTGCCTCGGTACGAGAATCCTGCACTCTTACTAGGTGATATATACACCCCTTAAGATTAACTTTCTAGCTTTGAGATAAGAGACAAATTGGCTTTTAGGAACGACTGAGCTACCCCTCCACTCTAAGACTGGTTCATTGGGAAACTGAAATTTGACTACTCTGGTTCTGCAATCTATGAAAGCATACCCAGCATGAAGCCAATCCATGCCTAGGATGACATCAAACTCTACCATATCTAACTCCACCAAATCAGCTACAATAGTTTTATGACAAACAGAAAATGGACAACCACTATAGATCCTTTGGGCTAAAATCGACTCTCCAGTAGGAGTAGAAACACTAAAAGGGTCAAGAAGACATTTCGAGTTGACCCCAAACTTCACAGCTACATATGGGTTACAGAAGACAATGTGGCTCCTGGTTTTAATAAATCGTAGACATCATGAGTAAAGATTTTGAGCATACCCGTACCTGTAACCACATTTGGCGAGTTCTCCTGCTCTTGTCTGGTGCCCATGGAATATAAGCAGTTTCTTCCCCCGCTTGTCCCTGCTGTAGTACCCCTGTCAGGTGGCTTACCTTGTGGTGCCGAAGAGACTGTCTGTGACATGGTGTCTCTCATATTTTGCTTTCCCATAGGACAATCCTTCAAGAAATGCCCCACCTGACCACATTTGAAACAACCATTTGTGCCCAGAAGGCACTCTCCAGGGTGAGACTTACCACACTTACCACAAGTAGGATAGCAATTTGATAGAGCTATGCTACCCTGTGACTGGCTGCCCGGGAATCTGCAATGTTGTGATACCTGCTCATTCCTGACTCTTGGTGCCGGTGCACTGGCGAATAAAGGTGCTGGTCCGGCTGTCTTAGGCTGGAAGGATGAATGACCTTTACCTTCAATCCCTCTCTTGCCTGACTCTTGGCCCGATGTCTTGGCCATCTTACTCCTAAAATCCTCCCTATCCTATAACTTCTCCTCGTCCACCTACTGCACATACGTCATTAACCGAGCTATATCCATATCTCTAATCAACATCGCATTCCTGCCCTCTCTCTTAGTCATTCGAGAGAGCTCGGACACAAAGAGATCCATCTTAGTCCTCATATCAGCCACCATCGCTGGAGCGTAATGGGACAACTGAGTAAACTTGATATTGTACTCCCATACACTCATATTCTCCTGCTTTAAGTTTAGAAACTCTCTTACCTTAGCCTGCCTCATCTCTCTGGGAAAGTACTTTCCCAGGATGGCCTCCTGAAACACTGCCCAAATAATTGCTAGCGTCCCTTCTACCTTACTCGCTTTCCACTAGTCAAACCAGAGCCTAGCTACTGCCTTGAGCTGGTAGGCAACTAACTCAACCCACTCAGTATCAACTATCCACATCACCTGGAACACCTTCTGAAGCTCCTCAATGAAGTTCTCAGGAACCTCTTCACATTGGACCCTGTGAACTCTGGTGGGTTCATCCTCAAGAACTCACGAACTATGGCGGTATCCGCTCCATCATTCCTGCCATCTCCTTGGCGACCTCCCTAGTTAGTGACTGCCTGAGCCAAAGTCTGAGTGGCCTGGCAAAGCTCAGCGTTAGAAATGTCTACCTGTTGTGGCTGCTCCACAGGTACAGCTAGGCCTCTAGGTTTCTCAGGAATTCTGCCAGGCTAGTTTGCATTCCTTCTGGCTGGCGTCCTCTGCCCCTAACTGGTCCATTAGCTCTATAAAGAGGCATAATCTGAAAAACATGGCATGAACACACGAGTTAAAAGGGATTTCACAGAGATATACTTTGAAGCACGAGATAGGAATAATAAGAAAAGGATGACACTTCCTAATGTTTCGTAGCCTCCCTATTATAGATGTGGCGCGCTTCACACATATAATAAGGACTCTACTAGACACGGTTCCATCGACTCCCTAGGACGCTTGAACTCTGTGCTCTGATACCAAGTTTGTCATGCCCCGAGCCTACACATTGGATGTGGTCGGCACTCGAAAACCATTTCTGGTCCCAAGCGAACCACTTGGCCTTGTATAACTGTATAACTGAATAAAAAGGCTATTAAGAAATATCTCAACAACTGAAAATTGAAATACTGAACATGTAGTCCATAGAACCTCTACTAAGCTGTTTGAAAGGCTACTGAGATAGGCTCCAAGTAGCTAGAAATAAAAGTAAAGACCGAAAGGAAATAATATAATCCATGAGCCTCTGACTGAGAAGAGGCCTTACCACTAGTCTGAAAGCTCTCAAGTTCTTAACGAAGCGGCTACTGAGGAATTCGGTCACCTCCATCTGCATCATAAAATGATGCAGGTCGTAAGAACGTCAGTACGTGGAATGTACGGTATGTAAGATGGCCAAAACAGAAGTACAATATATATAAATCTTCTCAAAAGACATAAACATGATTCATAATTAAATAACATTGATCATAAAGGATGGGATGCTGAAAAATAACAAGTTGAACATAATATGCTGAAAACTGATAAGGAAAACTTAGTTTCTTAACTTGGAGAGTTTCTCTAACCAACAACCACCGCTATGAGCTTTATGGTGATACAGCGTCTTGCCCATGCTGTTAGAGCAGTCCCGTACTTTGCCGGGGTAGGGGACGAGTAACTAGGGGAGTGGATCCATCCCAAAACTGAGTCATCCCAGTGGCTAATGAGGAAGGTATTGTGGTACGCTCCTATCCTATGCTGGCTACATAGTTTATGGGTTTGAGTAATTTATTCTACTCTCACCCAAATCGATATACTACTCTCACCGATACCTACTAGATCATAAATTCTTAAAATCTGGCTTTCTTGGGGACTTAGCCCAACTTACTACATAGCTTACTCATATGAGTTGTTTTGACTTTACTAAAACTAGAATCAACTAGATGACTCAAATCATGCTAACATTTCTTGACTAAAATGCAAAATAAGTATTTAAAATGCACTTCTCGAACTTAACTTAAAGGTCCTCAAACTAGTCTTTCCTTTTCTTGAAAAAAATTGTCAAGATTTTCAAGAAAACTCAACAATAATAAATCATGATCATAATTGTACATAACTAAATAACAAATCTTGAATTGGATGCTAATAAGACCAAGGTTTCATAAAATTTCATCAAGAATATATGAAATTGTCATGGAAATTAACATACTTACAAAGTTTACGGTAAAATTTGATACTTACAGGTTCATGGGTGAAAACTAGTTTCAATTGCTACAATTATTCGCAAAATAATTACTTTTAGGTGGCCTTACATACCTGAGAAAGGATTCTTGAAGACTTGAAGATATTTTCTTGGAGGTTCTACCCATTTCTTGATCTTATACTTGAATTTTCTAGGGAAGGTTTCTTGCTTGAACGTATGAATGAAGAAAATAATGTTTTCTGAACTTAAATCGCATTAAAACTGACTTAGTTTAGGATATGGGGTGTGAAAAAAATTGGACTTTCCCTTCCCCATTAAAAAGTATGAAACTGCCTCATTTTTACACTAGTGCACGTCTTTCGCGAATTTCAACTTTTCGTCAAAATTTCGGAAAACACTAAGTGTAACTCCACGTTCTCTCCGCGTAGCGGAGAGGACGTGAATCCTCACCGTGTAACTCCGCGTTCTCCCACGTCGCGGACCCTCACTGTTTCTGAAATTTTTTTGGAAAAAATAATTTGCGTTTTTTCGAGTTTTTGTCGAGTCGAGACCATTTTTCGACTCGATTTTTTGCACTAATCTCATCCAGTCTCGGAGTTGCAAATGGAAAAAGGAAAGATACGTTATGTGCAAGGTCAAGTCTAGGCGTATTTTGTCATTTCACGAGGGTGTTACATTATCTTCGTTGATTTTGTAGAGCGTACTGTATGAATGAATGTGACGAGGTCAAATGGTTCGCTTGGGGACTAGCGATAGTCTCTAGGTGTCGGTTACGTCTTGGGTACCCTTCCGGGACATAACAAATAATTTGTAACTTTAACTTTTTGAAAATATATATATAACAAAAATCTATATGTGTCGCATAAATCAAGACGAAAAAAATGTGGGTCCATGTTTGATTAACTTTTTGACCAAACTAAATAATATCTCTATTTTAATTAATTATTTCTATTTAATTTGACCAAAAAATTAAATTATTATCTTTTTGACCAAACTAAATATTATCTTTATTCTAATTAATTGTTTCTATTTAATTTGACCAAACATTTAAGAAAATTTATGCACTTTGTAATCTTAAATTAAATATACACCAAACAAATTAAAATGAATGAAATATCTTATTTGAAATTTAAATTTAGTCATAGGAATATGAGTCTAAAAAAAAATCAATCATATTGCTCGGGCAGCATTTACTAGTAAATAAAGAAATGTTGACCGTTACAAATTAGAAAAGAAGAAAAACAACAAAATAAAAGTCAAAGAAAGAAAAATTTTTGTCCACGTGGTAAAAGGAAGTGCATATAAAAGTTTGTGCATATAAACTTCAATAAATTACAGTCTTTAAACAAATACTCTTTTAAGCTTAAAAAATGTCTGGGAGAAACACCATGAACAGTCGACTTCAAATTTAGGTAATTTTTTCACTATTTTTCTACCTTGAATTTACATTCTAAGAATTAAATGTCTCAGGTGCAATTAGATCTATCAAACTAGATCATGGGTAAATAAAAAAAAACATTGATTTTCATTGTTGTTTTTCTCCTTATCTTCTTTGAGCTAGGGTTGAATCACTTTATTTTTTTCCTTTACGGATTTATGTTCTAAGAAATCAAACTTCTAATGTGTGATTAATTAGCTAAATTGATCCAAACTAGCTCTGAGTACATACAAATAAAAAATAACTACGATTTTCATTGATCATTCTTTTCTTCTTTAAGGCATAATCCACTTCACTTTTTTTCTATTTATGTTCTTATGAGAATATAACTAAATGTATCAAGTGTAATCTAGCTAGATCGATCAAATTAGATTATGAGTAAATAAAAAATAAGAGGGATTTTCATTGTTGATTTTCTTCTTTTCTTCTTTGAGCTAGAGTTGAACCACTTTTTTTTTTCTCTAAAAACATTAATTTATGTTCTAAGAAATCAAACCTCTCGTGTGTGATTAATTAGCTAAATCGATCCAAACTAGATCATGAATAAATACAAACAAAAATAACTATGATTTTTCATTGTAATTTTCCTCCTTCTCTTCTTTAAGGCTTAAACCACTTAATTTTTTTTTTTTCTATTTATGCTCTTATCTAGCTAGATCTATTAGACTAGATCATGAATAAATAAAAATAAAAAATTCATCTTCTTGTGATTGTTGTTTTACCTAAACCACTTAATTTTCTTGTTTTTTTTCTAATAAATTTTTTTATTGATAATTTTACATGACCAAATTATTTAAGGCAAGAAAGGGAGTACTAAGAAGATGAATCGCAAAGTAGTGGGATATGAAAGGTATATATATACAAATAAAAAATAATTACGATTTTCAATGATCATTCTTTTCTTCTTTAAGGCATAAACCACTTAACTTTTTTTCTATTTATGTTCTTATAAGAATATAACTAAATATATCATATGTAATCTAGCTAGATCGATCAGATTAGATCATGAGTAAATAAAAAATAAAAGAGATTTTCATTGTTGATTTTCTTCTTTTCTTCTTTGAGCTAAGGTTGAACCACTTTTTTTTTTTTCTAAAAACATAAATTTTATGTTCTAAGAAATCGAACCTCTCATGTGTGATTAATTAGCTAAATCGATCCAAACTAGATCATGAATAAATACAAACAAAAAATAACTATGATTTTTCATCGTAATTTTCCTTCTTCTCTTCTTTAAGGCTTAAACCACTTAATTTTTTTTTCTATTTATGCTCTTATCTAGCTAGATCTATCAGACTAGACATAAATAAATAAAAATCGAAAATTCATCTTCTTGTAGTTTTAGTTTTACCTAAACAACTTAATTTTTTTGTTTTTTTTTCTAATAAATTTTTTTATTGATAATTTTACATGACCAAATTAATTAAGGCAAGAAAGGGAGTACTAAGAAGATGAATCGCAAAGTAGTGGGATATGAAAAGTATATATATAAGGTGATGAAAGATGTGAATCCAAATATGGAAATATCACCAAAAGGAATGAGTATATTGAACCATTTCATGGAAGACATGTTTGAGAAGATTGTGGAGACATCATAAACGTTGTCAAAGTACGCGGGACGATCGACGTTAACGTCGATGGAGATTCATAATGCTTGTGAAAATGGTGTTGCCAGGAGAATTAGCTAAACATGCCATGTCTGAAGGCGCAAAAGCTGTGGTGCGTTTTGCTACTTATGAAGAAGACAAGTCCAAAGAGGAGTAGCTCAGTGAAAATGAACTTAAGTTGCAATATTATTAGTATTTCTTTTAATTTGTTTAAATTTCTTGGCTTTCTGCAGTTATGTTTTAGTGTCTTCGTCTTTTGTTTTAAAATTACTTTTTTTTTTCTAGGGATTCTCAATGATTTCAAAAGTGTTATTTTAATTTTCTTCTTTTATTTTTTTTTTACTTCAGAAATTGTCAGTTACATAAAAAGTTAAATTAAAAGCAGTAATATGGTGATATTTACTTGATTATCATAAAAAAGGGTAAAAGACAAACTATTAGTATTTTTTAAAAACAAGCTTATTAATTTTTGCAGTTACATTTTAGCGTCTTTATCTTTTATCTGAAAACTATTTTATTCTTTTCATTCTAGAGATTCTAAATGGTTTTAGAAGTCAAGTTCAGTTTCTCTCTTTTGTCTTTTACTGTAAAACCGTTTTTTAGAAAAAAAAAAAAGATTAAATTTAAAACACTAATTATAATATTTAATTAATTGTCATGAAAAAGCCGAAAACAAATTTAAGAAGAAAGATACCTTTCTCTATCTTAAAGAAAATTTTAGTTTAGAAAAAACTAAGTCATACGAAACAATAACAATTTATTTAGTATAGTTTTTTAAGTAGAGTTTAGGAAAGATGTAGTGTACATAAATTTATAATAATTTTTAATTTGTAAAAAAATTATTTTGGATGAATTCTCAATAATTGAATTTCCAGAATATGGTATAAAAAAGAATGTAAGCACAAAAAGCTATTTTTGTTGATAGTAAAAGTATTAGTTATAATCAAATTAATAGATTATGAGTTTAAATAATAAATTCAAGGTAGTTTAAATAATTTATCATATAATATCAGTAGTGATAGCACAAAACTCTTCAATTCTTATGTTTTGAATAAAGAGTGCTTAATTTTCTTAATAGATTAAGTTTTTAAATGCAAGAATTTATTAGTAGTATTAGTTTAAACTCAAGAATTTATTAAACACACCAATGTAGATAATAATACACAAGAATTTATTAGTCTTAGAATAATTCTCAAGAATTCTATCACAGGAGATCCATAAACCCAAACTTGATATCAACTCAACTGAATGAAGAAATAAGGCACATGGATGAATCAATCTATAGCCTTATATATCCTTAAAGATGAAGAATTGACTTGACTCTCTAATCCTAGTCTTCCCCTTTTTTCTTAACCCGAGTTCTCAAGTATTACAGTGTGAGTGAGAAGGAAAAAATAGGTTTGGGAACTGATATATGGGATCGATTTTGTCCTCAAAATGATGAGGGGAAAAAATCAGAATGCCCTTGTTAAAATTGAGAATTGGATACTGTGACGCAAACTTAACACGTAACTTGCACTCACTGAATGCATTTTATGAACAAATGGGTCATCAATGTATAAATACATTCACTGAGTGCATTTTATGAATAAATACGTCATCAACACATAAAAAATGCATGTGTTGAGTGTGTTTTATAAATAAATAGGCCATCAACACATAAAACGCATGTACTGGGTGCGTTTTATGAACAAATAGATCATTAACATATTAAACTCATGTGTCAAGTGCCTTTTATAAACAAATAGGTAAAATGAATTAAGTTGGGGCAGATCCACAATGCGGACCTGTCACGGACCTTTCTGATTAATCAATTTTACAAAATTATCTTTTGAACCATTAGATCAAAAATTCTATTGAGATCTTTTTTGTAATATATGTTTTTGAACCATTCAATATTTTGACTTAGCTTGGTCTTAGTCAAAAAGGTTTGAAACGATATGTTATGTGAGCAATCTTTAGCCAGGAGTATATATTACAATACTCTATTGTTCCCATATCTCACTCTGACTATATAAAATGATATTGACTATATAATTGTTGTTATAGTAAATTCACATACTGATCAATATATATTAGCAGAAAAATGTTCTTAAAAATATGACCAG
>JAPFFP010047760.1:0-10193 GCA_026153255.1 Solanum medicagineum
TAAGGTCTGCGTACATTTTACCCTCCCCAGACCCCACTTGTGGGATTACACTGGGTATATTGTTGTTGTTGTTGTTGATTTTTAAGTACTTATGGATTCTTATTTGTTTCAATTAGTTAAGTGCCTTTTTTTTTAGATAAACTGCGGCATTTTTTGTTTAAATAATTAAAGTTTGGTTAAGTTTTAAATTACCTGGAAAAACCTTCAATTATGCTTTAAGTTTTTCTTTTAATTCTTTTAAACTAATTTTTCAAAGTTAATCAAAATTTTCTAATCATAGGACAATTGCGTGTTAGCGGTCATTTCAAGTGCGTAAAACCTTCTGGAAGTGGAAATGTGAACTCGAACCTTTTCTTTGAATTTTTAAAAGACTTTTTCTGTTTAAGTCTTTTAAAAAAAAAATTTAAAGGGTTTTCTTGATTTTCCCTAAAAATTAAGTGGCGACTCTATTTCAATTTTGTGAATTTGGTTTACCTAGACTAATTAAGTAATAAATTAATTTTTCCAAATAAAAGTTATTTTTTCATATAACAACACTACTAGTTGTATGTAGTGCATGTGGTTGTATTCACTGACCACAAGAGCTTGCAGTATGTCTTCAATCAGAAAGAGTTCAACTTGTGACAGAGGAGATGGTTAGAGTTGCTCAAGGATTATGACATGAGCATTCTTTATCATCCAGGTAAAGGTAACATTGTTGTTGATGCTCTTAGTAGGTTGTCAATGGGTAGCACAACCCCTATTGAGGAAAGAAAGAAGAAGTTGGCTAAAGAAGTGCATCAATTGGCCCAATTAGGAGTTCAACTCGAGGAGAATGATGAGGGAGGAGTTAATGTTCAGAACAGGTCTGTTTCATCTTTAGTGGCAGAGGTAAAAGAAAAACAAGATCGAGATCATGTGATACTCCAATTGAAGGAGACCATCCATAAACAGAAAGTGATGGTCTTCTCCAAAGGGGAGATGGAGTGTTGAGATACCAGAGTAGATTGTATGTCCCAGATGTTGATGGTATTTGACAAAGGATTATGGTGGAAGATCATAGCTCTAGATATTCCATTCATCCTGGCTCTACCAAGATGTACCACGACTTAAGAGAAGTCTATTGGGGAATGGAATGAAGAGGAATATTACTGAGTTCGTTTCAAAGTGTCCGAATTGCCAGCAAGTTAAAGTTGAACATCGAAGACCATGTGGATTGGCTCAGAACTTTGAGATCCCTGAGTGAAAGTGGGAGATGATCAATACGGATTCCATTACTAGTCTACCAAGGTCTCAAATGCAACATGATTCGATTTGGGTAATTGTGGATAGGATGACCAAATCGGCTTACTTCTTAGCAGTTAAGACAACCAACACTGCGGAGAAGTATGCCAAGTTGTACATCCAAGAGATTGTGAGGTTGCATGAGGTTCCCTTATCCATAGTCTCAAACGGAAGAGCTCAATTCACCTCCCAATTTCGGAGATCTTTCTAGAAAGGATTGGTATGAAAGTGAATTTGAGTACAACCTTTCATCTACAGACAGATGGTCAGGCAGAGCGTACTATCCAGACGTTAGAGGATATGTTGAAAGCCTGTGTTCTTAATTCAAGGGAAATTGGGATGATCACCTTTCATTGATTGAATTTGCATATAACAATAGTTATCATGCAAGCATTCAGATGGCTCCCTACGAAGCTTTGTATAGGAGGAGATGTAGATCACCAATTGGGTCGTTTGTTGGAGAAGCAGAGTTGATTGGGCCTGATCTTGTCCATCAGTCAATGGAGAAGGTTAAAGTCATCAAAGAGAGGTTGAAAACTGCACATAGCTGCCAGAAATCTTACACCGATGTGAGGAGAAGAGACTTGGAGTTCGAGGTAAATGATTAGGTATACTTGAAAATGTTATCTATGAAGGGTGTCATGAGATTTGGGAAGAAGGGTAAATTGAGTCCACATATATTGGGCCTTATCAGATTGTGAAGAGGACTGGGAAGGTTGCTTATGAGCTAGAGTTGCTTTCTGAGTTATACGGTATTCATCCAGTGTTCCATGTGTCGATGTTGAAAAAGTGCTTGGGAGATCCTACCTTGGTGATCCTTGTTGAGAGTATTGGAGTGAAGGATAACTTGTCCTATGAAGAGATTCCGGTCAAAATACTTGATTGTCAAATTTTCAAGTTGAGAACCAAAGAGATAGCCTTAGTCAAAGTCCTGTGGAGAAATCAATTCGTTGAGGAAGCACACATGGGAAGTTGAGGAAGAAATGAAAGCAAAGTATCAGCACCTAATCGTTCCTAATTATGAGAATGTTGAAGGTAATTTCCTTACCCTTAACTAAATTGATTGTCTTTTCTTCAGTTGATTGTCTATTCCTGAGTTCGAATAAAGTTGATTGTTGATTGAGAAAGAGTCGAGAGTTTGATTGATAGATGTGAATGTTGAGATGAGTTTTGAGTCTATTCTTGCCTTGATACCCACCTTTACTCATCATTCGAGGACGAATGATCCCAAAAGGAGATGATGTAACACCCAGTAAATTACCAAAATACCCTTAGAGTAGAGACGTGTGCATAATGCATCTGCCCATGCTCCATTTGTAATTCTGAGGTCGGATATGCAATCAACATAAAAAAATTGAGTGGAAAAATGATTTCGGACAATTTTTAGAGGGACTCGATCAAAAGATATTTTTTTTGATGCAAAACCCAAAATCAGTGGCATTGCGCGCCAAAGGCGCGACGCGCCTTGGAAGCAGACCCAGCCTTATACTTTTTAAAAAAATTTCAACAGAGATTGAAAAACTCGTTTACAAAACTTTCAAAAAAGAACATACACTTGTACGCGATGGGTCCGCGTTGCGGACCCGCTTCTCCGAGGTGAAAATTTTATTTTAAATTCATGAGGGGCATTCCGGACAATTGTCAACCTCTCCTAAACTCAAAACACAATCTAATTAGGTTGTTTTGAGCGTAAAAAGGTTCAAAAACTCCATTCTAAGTCCTTTCCTAACCACTTGAAAGACTAGGACTTGAGAGAAGAGAAGAGAAGAGAGAAGTGTAGATTGAAGAATTCAAAGGAAATTTTTGAAGTTGATTGTTGATAGCTTTATCCAAAGTATGTAAGGCTAAACCAAAAGCATGAAATTGCTCTCTCATGTGCCCCATATATGGTCTTAGATGAGAGTTCAAAGTTCATGAGTCTACATACATAATTCTTGAAAGCTTATTTTTACTACATGTATTTTAGTATGTTAATGATCATCATAAACTCTTTTTCTTGATTTGAATTCTTTACACGAGTTATTGCATAAACCTTACATGTTAACTTTTAAAAACATACATGAAAGAAGATAGAGATTGAGTCTAGAGTCTTGATTGAGAATGTTGATTGTGATTGTGATTGTGAAAGTGAGAATGGTGATAGGTTGATAGTACTTGATGGTCTATAAATCTTCCCAAATGAATTCTAATGATTTATCTATTCGATTGTTCCCTAATGATTGTTCTAAGCCTTGAGCTATTGATTGAGATGTTGATTGATAAGATGATGAGAGTCCCTATGAGCTAGATTAAATGATGAGTGTCTTCACGAGGTAGATTGTAATAGCTTGATTGGGATGGATTGTCTTATGAGCATTGGGTCTTGGGAGGAGTATCGAGCACCGAAAGAGTAAGAGTTAGTCCAACTTGAACTCGTCAAACTACGTAGCCAGGCATAGGTAAGGATTTGAACCACTACATTACATTGCAGTTCCCTCTTGATAGAGTCTCTGAAATAATAGAGGAGTTGTTTGATTTGTTGGTGGTTCCTAATGGATTAGATTCGTTCCCTACCTGGCAAGTACGGAATGATTGTGGCAACAACGACGGTTTGTTGTATAATCACTGGCTAATAAGTAATTGTTGTCGGATAAGAGAAACTCCCAGAAACTTCCTACCTTGAGTACTCTGAGTCGAGATGAGATGAGATGTGATAAGATGAGTTGAGTTCTATTGAGTTGAGCCTGATTTGATTGATGAGGTTTGATTGGTTGATGGGTCACTTGTCTACTCTTTCTTCTTGCTTTAAATAGACATTTGACATATTGATTTGCTATTATTCTTGAGTTGATTTATGTTCCATATTATTCTACCTGTTTCGGTTTCATTCAGCTATTTTACATACCGTACATTATACGTGCTAACGTCACTCGGTGCTGCATCATTTTATGATGCAGATATTTGAGATTTTTTGAAGTGAAAAAATAATTAAATTTTAGATAGACTAAAACTAGGGAAATGGATCGGAGTAAAAGGAAGTGTTATTTTAGGTGATTGATGTTTTGTTATTACACATATTCAATTAACTTTAGTGTACTTTCTTTCATCAATTGAATGACCAAATTATTATTTCAATTAGCTAAACTCAAACATAATTAAAGATAAATGCAGTATCATATACCCTGTCAATAATATTACTTTTTTATATTATTTAGATTAGAAATTCATATCGTGGTTGGTCAATTCAAAGAATGGTTTTATTATTAATGGAGCTTTATTAGCTTAGTTCATTTATTGCAGTTTATTTTAATTAGCTAGAGTTCGAAACTGTTAAACTTATGCTATAGCCTAAAACAGATGAACATAGCTAGCATTTATTATTTTACATAATTTCTAAAAGATGTCTAAATTCATTTAATATATGCAAATTAATTACTGAGACATTCATTCCTCTCTTATAGTCCTGTTACTATTTTCTTCATCCTTCCACCATTTCATCTCTAATTACATTATGGCAAAATTGATGATACTTGCAGATGATGTTTTTGCAATTGTAGTATTGTTTTTTCTTATGGTCACACCAATAGGACTAGCCTTGGAAGATTCATATGATCCAGAAATATATGAGGATATCGTGGAGGAGTATGGCAAAGATTTGCTCGAGTCTCCACTGTATACAATTCCTGATGACTACGGACCAACATCGTCACCTGAGCCACACCCCGAAGTGAAGGACTGCTTGGAGAAGATTTCGGACGATTGTGGGGTCATCATATTCAACAAGATCTTCGACAGCGGTAAGTACACCGATGTCGAAGATTGTTGCGGACAACTTTTGAAATTGGGGAAGAAATGTCATAACGCTATTATTCAATCCACTATTGGCAGCGCCGAAATGAAGGGAGTCAACCAAACCGAGGTTTGGATAAATAGTGACAATGTTTGGAAGGAATGTCATTCTAATTAATTTATTCTTTCAAATAAATGAAATTGGTTAAAGTATAATGTTTTTGTTGAGGTAACATACTGACAGTCATTGTCTTGGCATGTATATCTTGTTTCAAGTAAAATAATTAACTACGTTATTTCATACCTTTTTTTTCCTCACGAGTATGTATTACTAGGGATATATTGATGTGCATGATTCTTTAATAAGATGAGAGTAGTATTCTTTTTTTCAAAAAAAATTATTATTATTCTTATTAGATAGAGATATATATAGGGTGGATTGGAAAATGGAGAGAGGAATTATAAGGTAGGAATCAACTCAAAATCACAGATAAATCACTAGATAGATATATGAATTTATAAGTATGGTAAAAATACTAATCTTGTTCTAGAGAAAGAGAAAAACATTGTTCTTCTTACTCAAGAACCGTTCGTTTTTAAAACATTCAAAGTACTTTTTTAGGTTTAAAGGTATATTTTCAACAAATATCCTGTCAAATTTAAGAAAAGATTTATGAATTTTCAAATTATCAAATAAATGTATAAGTTACATAAATCTCATTGTGTAAAGGACAAATTTCAATTTGTCTCTACCTTTTCCAAAATTACCAAAGTCCCTTGGAAACCAGCACTTTTTGGTACTCTGAAAGAAGTTGTTGATACATTATAAAAGCAGTAATTTTCTTCCATAAATAAAACTAATTAATGCAAATTTGGTTATTTTCAATTGAAAATAAAAACTTATTGTATTCCTGTTGAAAAAGAGGGATTAATTTTTTAATCATAAATTAGACTACCTAATAGAAATCCACCTATTTCCTATAAAACTACCTAAAAGATTTCGTTCAGTGAGAAAAATTTAAAAATCAAGAGGGCGATACATTTTAAAAAAAAAATCAAAAAGTTGCGGTTGATTCACGACAAATATTTATATTATGTTGAGGCATTCTAAAATTTGTGAATGCGATGTTTGTTACTCAAGATACAAGAGTGATGAAATAGTGATTGTATAGACAATTTCATTTGCAAATCTAAAAGCGATCATTGCAGCAGAGTTGGACATCGAGGAGACAAGGAAGAAAAGTATAGAAATAAGATACATCATCGAAGGAAATTCTTCTTTGATGATCATTAGGACGACATGGGGGTTCGTTTGTATATGAAATTGAAGAAAAATGAGCATGCAGTTTTTAAGTATCCACTGTGTATAGTTGTGTCAGACAAAAATATTGAAGAGATATACACGACTTTGATACTAGTGCCAGAGAAATTGTGTGTGTTGAAGATTCAAGGCAAGATAAACAAGCTCTTCTTGTGGTTGAATCTAGAGATAGTAATTCATGTTACTTTTCAGGATTAGAAACAACAAACTATATTATTGATACAAGTAACACGGATGTAATTTTGTTTGCTCTAAAATTTCAATGCATCCAGTGATTTCATTTGTTAGTTTTTCATGAAAATAATTCTAGAATTACATTGGGATGCATTAAATTTATTACATGAATCATGTTTTCATTTATACAACATAAGGTACATGATACTTGATATAACAATAAATTTGGGGCAGAGAAAAGTGTATATGATACAGTATATGTTAAATTTATTTTCAAGTATTGTTGAAAATGTAAATGGTTGAAATGATTGATTTATTATTTTCTTATGGAATGATATGCTATCAGCAGTATAACTAGCAATTGGTGAAGAAATTATATGTATAAACCATGGGAGTAAAATACGTGTTCTGACACATATCTGAACATGTATTAGATACGTATCACTATTTGATATGTGAAACTTGATGAAGATGCATGATATGCAATATAAAATGTGTTGATGATTTTCATATAGCTAAGTTACTAAAAACACAATGCTTTTATCTAAACATGTATTAGATATGTATCAGTACTTGATATGTGAAACTTGACAAAGATGCATGGTACACAATGTAAAAAATGTGTTGACGATGTTCATATGATCAAGTTACTAAAAACACAGTGCTTGTAATTTTTTAAAGGGTGATACATAATATATTATGCATTGAATAAAACGTGTACATATCTACAGCTCAAAAAAAAAAAACACCTACTTTGATGTGTGTATTTTATGTCATCTAGATGATCATTGATAAATGATACATGTTATTCGACACATTGAATTGTATATTATATGTCACATATATATGCAATTAAAAAATGTTAGATGCATGATAAGTATAATTGAATACTATATAACATATCATACATGGTAGATGATACTTGAATTATGATAAAAATTGATATATGATACATGTTATTAGACACATTGAGTGGTGTATTACATATCAAATATATAGACAATTAAAAATATGTAAAATACCTAATAAGTATACATGAATATTGTATAATATATTATACGTGATAGATGATACTTAGAATATGATGTATTATAGAGTTCCGAACTAAAAAGGTATAATTTTTGGAGAAAAAAATCAAATGTAAACACCAAGTAAAATTATCAAAATACCCATAGAGGAAAGATGTGCGTATAACACATCTTCCCATGCTCCGATGACAAATTCGAGGTCGAATATCTGATCAGCAAGAAAAATAAAGTGGGGAAGTGGTATTGATTGATTTTAGAGCAACCAGATCAAAAGATAATTTTTCAATGAGAAAACAAAATAGTGAGGTTGCGCGACACATGCCGCGTACCAACACTTAAGTTTATTCCAAAAATTTTCAACGGGATTGAAAAACTCGTTCGAAGAATTTTCTGCGAAAATCACCCAAGTAGCATAGGTTCCGCATCACGGACACCCTATCCCGAGACGACGTGTTCTTCTTAATTTCATGAGGGGCATGCTAGACCTTTATCAACCCCTCCTAAACTCAAAACATGATCTAAATGGATCGTTTTGAGCGTAAAAAGGATTTTAAATCCCATTCAAAGTCCTTTCTAAGTTCTTGAAAAAGACGGGGCTAAAGAAAAGATGACCGTAAAATTGAGGAGTTTGAGGAGAATTCTTGAGGTTCATTGTCAAAAGCTTCACACCAGGTATGTAAGGTTGAACTAAAGCATGAGATTGTTCTCCCATGTACCCCATTGATGGTAATAGAGAAGTTGAGAGTCCATGAGTCCCCATATATGTTTCTTGAAGTACTTTCTTGATTATTTCTTTGAAAGTTATATATTACATTTATTTTCATATGTTGATGATCATCATAAACTTATTTTCTTGAATTGAATACTTTTCACGAGACATTGCATAAATCCAATATGATATTTGTGAAAGCATGCATGAATGAACCTACAGATGGAGTCTAGAGCCTTGACTTGAGTACGTTAACGAAAATCTTGATGTGAGTATAAGGTTGAGTTAGTTGAGCTTGATGATCCTATGTCGAAATGACTTCTTCTAATTGATGCCATGAGTCCTTGAGTTCTTAATGAGAATTGAGTTAATTGAGATGAGTTAAAGTCCCTGAAACTATAGAGGACTTTAGAGTTGAGTTAATGAGTTGATGAGAATCTCCATGAGACTGGTTGAGTTAATGAGTGCCTCTGTGAGGTTGAATTGAGATGAGGAAGAGTTTTATGAGCATTGAGTCTTGGGAGGAGTATCGAGCATCGAAATGGGTAAGAGTGAGTCCTAGTTGCACTCATTAACTATGTCGCCAAGCGTAGGATGGGGATTGAACCATTACACCACATGGTCCCCTCTTGAGGTAAAGTCCTTGAAACAATAGAGGACTATAGAGGTTAGATCCCTTTGTATCATATGTGTTCCGTACCTGGAAAGTACGGAACAGATGTGGCAACATCAGCGAGATTTTCGTACAATCACTGGCTCAGAAGTGATGATAAGAGAAACTCCCAGAAAGTTTCCACCATGAGTACTCTAAGTCAAGTTGAGTTGAGTCTGAGTTGATTGATGAGGTTTGATTGGTTGATAGGTTACTTGTCTGCTCTTTATTCTTGCTTTAGATAGACATTTGACATCCTGATTGAGTATTATTTTGAGTTGATGTTGTTTTTATATTATTCTACATCTTTCTATTTCATTCAGCTATTTTACATACTAGTACATTCCACGTACTGATGTCCCCTTTTGGACTGCATATATTATGATGCAGAGGCAGGTACTAGAGGTCATTAACAGGTGCACCGTTGAGGATCTGAGCATTTCAGTTGAGTTGGTGAACCTCCCTTACTTTGGAGGGTCATTACATTTATTTTCATCTTGCTTACTAGAGTTAGACTTTGAGTTAGCTTTATTTTATTCTAGGGTAGCCATGGGTATGTCATTGGCACAATATGATAGTGACAGAGGCTTCATAGAATAGAGTTGGAGTATTGATGTTAAGACTTATCGAGCTAGTTTCTTTCTACTAGCCTTTTTATTTATTTGATATACTTTTGAGACATTAGCTTTGCTCATCTTTATCATATTCTTCTGCTGATTTTATATAGTATCTGAATGATTGGATGTGATGAGGCCAAGTGGTTCGTTTAGGGACCAGCAACAGTCTCTGAGTGCCGACCACGCCAAGGGTACCCTCCCGGAGCACGAAAAACTTGGCATCAGAGCACAGAGTTCAAGAGTGCTAGGGAGTCTATGATGTATTGTCTTGTAGAGTCCTTATTATTGGTGTGAAGAGCTCCACATCTAAAATAGGGATGCTATTGGACATTAGGAATTGTCTCACTTCTCTCACACTCTACAATCGTGATATAGAGTTATGCTCTATGAAAGGTTCATTTCTGATTCGTGCTCTAGTCATTGTAGAGTTGTGATCATGGCCCCCAGAAGAGCCGCCAGGGGTAGAAGACGTCCTGCCAGGCAGAATGTTAGCCCACCCAAGCCTGAAGGACATGAGGAGTTCGTGAATCTAGCTGCCCCCGTTGAGCAACCCCCACAAGCTGAGATTTCCAGTGCTGAGCTTCGTCAGGCTATTTGAACTCTAGCCTGGGCTATCACAACACTTGCTGCAAGACAAGGTGCAGGTAGACAAGATGCACAT
>JAPFFP010047761.1:0-10191 GCA_026153255.1 Solanum medicagineum
TTCCAGTTCGGATAGATTGGGAGACTCAGGTTAGCATGTGTCTAGGTGTCCCTATCGGGCACTGGTCACAACCCTAGAATGGGGTGTGACATCACAACTATTACAGTCCAGCACAACCACAAGTAACCCAAAATAACTGTAGTCACCCCATATGCTAAGTACAACAACTATCCAGAAAACATATGTTAACAACTCATGAAAAAATCGTTAAAATGCAGAGCAGAAAATATAACTAACAATCAGCCTCATGAAATATATACACATCTTACTCAGGACTTTCACCCACAAACAACTCCTAAGATATATATATTTCAGCTTAGTCTAGAGGTAAGGAAAGCCTAGCCTACCTGGAAGGCGAATCCACATGATTCGGAGCAGTCCACGTGGGTTTTACCCTGTTTGACCACCTCAAATTGCTGCTCAACTGTTAAATTATGAATCGCAGCATATACACGACAATTTTGACTATAATATCTCAAGAAACATGGAAGAATAGATCAATTGTGACTAAAACGGAGAAAGTGGGGCGCACGCCCGAAACACCAAACTAACCCCCATAAAATGACTCTTACGTCATCCCAAGTCTATAGCCAAAAATTCAGCTCAAAAAGAGGCCCAGAATAATCAGAAACAGCCCAACAACAAATGACATTTCTTATTGGAATTTACATACATGTACAACAGCTTCTTGGCCAAATTTCTTAAAAATACAGTCAAATTAATAGAATCCAAATATACCACGACCTAGGTCTCAAAAAGTAGTTTAATTTAGATCCAAATTTCACTTAATTTCGATGAGAAAAGACCGAGATATCATGTTCGAATTTTCCCCAGTGAAATGCAACAGAAACAGCAACTATATTAATATTTCTGCACCAAACGGAGCTCTATCCATTAATTCTGACATTACCATGACGTGCGCCACGCAAAACCATACAGAATAGACCCAAATTTTACCAAAATCGGATTCAAGATGGATAAGAAATCACATGTCGAAGTTTTCGAAAACATACTCGAAACAGAGCCAGAAAAACAAGGATTTTTACCTCAAACGGCGCACCTTAATCAATTTTTTACACTTCCACGATGTTCTCCTCAGAAAAATACACAAGTTAGCCTTTTGAATCATCAAAATCGAACCAAAAGTGGTAAGAAATTGCGTTGCAAAGTTGCTAAAATGAACTGGGTTTTGTTCGTTTGGTTTCTGGAAATTCCTTCAGATTTATACACATCATACATATATATTCTTTTTCCTTAACTGCCTTCACATGGCAGTTTCCTTCAGGGCCACGTCGTCAGCCATCTTTTATTTATTCAGCCACTGCTCAAACTTAATTTCGATGTTCCGACCTCATCCGAAGTCACAAAAGTACAATCCATATATGAAATCTGATCGGAAACAGCATTTTGGACTCAATAGTGTTGTCGAAATTCCCATTGGAGGACGTTTTATCCCAATATGGGTCACTTTTTCCAATATCGAAGTTTATCGAAGGGGCCAAAACATACCTGGATTCCCCGAAGACTGAACGAAAGGTCCTCCTAGACCAAACTCAACATTCCGAATACAATGGCGCGGTCAAAATTTCCATTTGGGGTACGTTTACCGATGACATCAACTATTGATCCATTCCAATGGCTAAATTTGCAAAACTCGATATAATTACACCCAACATGCTCCTAGCCTAATTTGGTCGCTCCGGAGCTGATGGAACTATCATAATTCTACTCCGAGGCCATTTACTAGTACTTTACCTGAAAATTTATTTTTCGATTATAATCTGACGTTCAACTCGAAAAATTGTATAATTCTCAAACGATTTACCTCACGACTGAACACTCAGTGCCAAGAAGTTATAAATAATCCACGGTCACTACGCAAATGCTCAAACTGATAGAATATTCATAGGATCACCGAAATAACCTGGAGGGTCATCACAACATCCCCTACTAATAGAACTTTCGTCTGCGAAAGTAAGAATGTGGACATACATGAAGTCTCTTCCAAACCACATAGGGATCCTAACCCCGAACTCACAGTAGAAAGTGAATATGGCAGCACTAAGCATGCTCAGCATCAAACAATAGTTCTGGCTACCCCAGCTAATCAGAAATATAATAACCCATCAGTGTCTAATTGAGAATTAGTATAACAACCCCTTAGCCTATCAACTCAATCCGCTAACACATAATAGGACATCCACAGGCTAAATATACATTCATTCAACATACTAGCTAATATTCAACCAATCACAATTATTTCCAATTGTAGCTATATTCCATATGTTCTGACCTTACATTATTCCCCGTTCCTTTATGCAAGCAATCCTTACAATTTAGCCCCAGTGGCTTCCCAGCTCATTATACCAACACAGTTACATGCAATAGCTAGTGAATTATATTCCACCGCAAGGACCTGGACCTTATTATCTTGTTCAGTCAGTCAATCACAGTAACACTAGTAATCATAAGTGTGATAAATAGTCAGCCCATCATCCCAATATAATAGCTTATTGACGTAACAATCACTAGTAGCTTCAAAATGACGATAAATATCAACAACACCAATGACGATCGACTTACCAATCACCCGTACCCTCGCAACCATCATATGTTTAGAATCACATCACATATGCAATATATTAAACACTGACGGACTCCTTATATATTCCTTCATGAACAGGTATACATCATATTTTCCATCACAGTGTCCAATAAAATATTATCCTTCCGTCACAAGTGAAGTACCATGAGTAAGAAAGATAAGACAATTCTAATCACATACTTTCTAGCGCCAAGATCGATTAATCAAAATTACAACTAATCAATGTTATATAGCTCATAGCCAACCTTCCTAATCCAATGTGACACATATCATCCTAACTGCCTAAGATCCAGTTGTTTCAACACCTAACAGCTTAACCACAATAATATAGTACTTAATAAATCAATCCCAACAGGTAGGGGCCTTAACAGGTCCACCATAACATTGAGATTGGCACACCTAAGTCATCAGATTCGTACACACAACAGGGACATTAATCAGCCCAACAACATAACCAAAAACTAGTAAAAGTTATGCCGGGTCTGAAAGTAATTCTTCTGGGCAATCCTCCACCCTAGTCTCAATTTAACAGTAGTCTAATCTTTGCAGCAACACAACATCCCTGTCTAGCAGCAATTTGGCAAATCAGCAAAAGGCATACTTGTCAACTCACAGCTACTGGAAATGGCTATACTATAGAAACCTCAATTACCGCATCACTATCTAGAAGCGCAACTACACCTGATCCACCACTAATAAAAGAGAACTTCCACTACCTCAATATTTGATCCAAGATAAAAGAAGCTTAGAACTCATACTCAAGTAGACGATAAGCTAGGCAATGCAACTAGCAATGTAAAACCATAACTCAAATTCAAGGCAATCCAACAAAGTAATCAATATCACCACTGGCAGCATATCCATGAATTTGGAAAACACAACCCCAACCAACTGACAATTACAACAAGTCACTGGGGAAGAGTGGCCGACAACTCAACTGATAATGCAACAATGTTCCATCCAACAATAGGCACACCAATTAATCCCCCGGGCATAACATATATCTCGCAATCCAGTCACAAAAGAATCAGGAAAACCGCAAGTCAACATAACCATCACCATAGGAACATAACCATAAAGGCATAAGGTGTACAACTGGTAGTCAACCCCTCAAATACCATGTAATTCTCGTATCCAATTACCCATTCCAGTAGTCAAGCAACAAAAGGATCAAATGTATAAATCACAGGGTTTTGGCTTATATTTTGCCTCCAACAGGGTATACTCATAACATAAGTGACAAGTAATTAGAATCGTACAAGGTATAGCATAGTCATCTGCATCGAGAAGCCCAACGGGTCAGACTGGCGGTCAATTAATCGAATATGAATATACATAGAGCATTAACTCTTAGTACTACCTTAGTCACATCTACCCCTACTTGTATAATCTTTGTCTAAAGTATTCACAACCCACGCAACCTCTAAACAGTAGCTAACGCACATGTATCAGTGTTACAGAGTCCAAACCTCAAGAACATATCTAACAGTTCCATACATAGTCACCACAAGACTAGTAACTAATTATGAAGCATATCTCTTGGACTCCCATAATCTCAACACCTGTAGTCTTCCTACCCAGTTGCCAAAACTCAAGGGCATCCAGTCTCTGCTCAACAGCCTCTGGTGGAGGGAGGCTACTCCTTATCTGGGACTGACGATGCAACACAACCTTTGCCCGGAGCCTGCCCTCTATGTAACATACATGTGAAAGGGCGAATCAAATCAGATTCCAGGAAGTCAATGAAGTATTGACGATATCACATGACTATAATCAATAACACAACAAGTTTCCTAAACATCTCGTAGCCTCCTAGAGATAAGTCACGGACATCTCCGCACCTATTCATATGACTCTACTAGACGATAACTCTGTACAGATGAGATTGGTGAACCTTAAGCTCTAATACCACCTTGTCACGACCTGGTCCCGGTCATGACGGGGCCTGTTATATCCCACTACAGGCAAGCTAAATACCCAATCCACGGGGTACCTATCCTAATTCTCTAGTCAAATCATAGCCAACATGGTAGTATAAATAACCGAAACCTACCCAAAACCTGGAAGTCAACTGTACAGAGCTATTATAGACTCGAGATAAAATATAAATATCTATGTACACAACCAGAATGACAATATATAAATATAATCCAAACATATACAAGGCCAGTGTCTGAATACAAAAGACGGCCGTAAAACAGAAAGAGCCTACAGAATATCCAGAATTGCTGATGCTCACCAATGTCTCCTGAATTGCCTGTAAACCCCTATCTAAGCGACTGTTGCCATCTCCTGGACCTGAACCATAGGAAGATGAAAAAATGTAGGGGTGAGTATCGGTAACAGGCTCCCAGTAGGCATCATCAGCCGACCGAGTGAAGTACTATGAATATAGAAGGGTCAGATATAGAGAACTGCAGTAAATGTAGCAAATCTAAACTCTAACCACGGAGTAAGCATGTCTGGAGAACCATCGAAGCTCAACTGAACCAATCCAAGTGGTGTGCAATGATACTAACTGACGAAACACGAGTAGGCCCAAACCACAACTGTTACCGGACTGAGACATAGTGTTGTACGCGGGTGCAAGGCCCTAATATCTATGCCTGAACACTGATTGGGCCCTCATAAGCCCATAAGGTACACCCACACACAATCTAACTAATAGAATCACCACTGAACTCACAAACCATCACAAAACCCAACTCTCAATATCACATGATACAGGGGTCAGTTGTACGTGGGTGTAAGGTCCTAGTGTCTAAGCTTGGACACCCCTTGAACCCCCATAAGCCCAAAGGGTAGACCCATGAAAAATCAGGGTGTGTATAGGTGTGTGGATCCACAGGTAACCAAGTAACCAGTATCACACGGGGCCTCAAACCATTAATAGTCACACAGGGCCTTGAACCCCCTTCCCGACCTGGCCAGATGGTCTGACAATATACATAACGGTAGGACGTATCCCCCGCATGAGAAAGAATCCCCCTAATATAATCAATAGGCTTGGAACCAAAGAATAATTAATTAGGCCTCGAACCTAGGAATAATCAATAGGGCCTCGAACTCAAGAATAGTCAATTGGGCCTTGAACCTAGGAATAATCAATAGGTGCTCAGACATCAGAATCGGCATCCGCCATTCGGCATCTCAGTCGTGGTCACCGGACTCGAACCACGGGGCGCAACTCCCAGGTCTCAAACACTTAGATATGATCACCGGTGCTCGAATAGTGACGGGTAGCATCATCTAGGCTCGAGATATCGAAACAGTCCCTCACTCAACCAATCTGTCTAGATCCAAAACTCCAATGTTATATCATGCCCAGGGTGAACGTAGGCAACTACACTTACAACATATATATATATATACCACACAATCCAGCCCACATATCTGTATGTCACCATTCCTCATCTAACACTAACTAATACCCGCTTCAAGTAAGGATAACAAATGTACAAGGATCGATAGTTGTATACATAAGTATATATATCACAGGCTAATGTAGGGTCATGCCACCCAAGGCCAACTACACCATGTTCCAGTCAATCACAAGTACTTTGAGCAAATATAGATAATCACCCAAGTATCTGCGGGGCTCTATGCAGAGTGTATCTAGGGTAGCATCGGCTGAAGCCTAGGCTAAGGCCCGGAGAGAAGAACGAGTCAGAGAATAAACAACAGGGTCCTAGGTATCAACAGGGATATCACAAGTATATAGAACAACCAAGTCCAGTAGAAGTCATATCTATACTAAGCCGGTCCACAATACAACTGTATCATACGTATTTCATCCCATTAGACCCATATTTATACCAGAGTCAGCCCACAGTATAACGTATAGTCAACAAACAACCTCACATCCAGCCTATCATAGTAACATTAGGCAACATATCCCCACAGATAGAAGTTAAGCCAAAATACATACTTGTACAGGGCATTATCCCTTGTCCAACCTTTACCAGGCCTTATTGTCGTTCTAGAGAGCCAGAACTCCGCTACTATAGTGGTCACAACTAATACAGTCTAGAATAACCACAAGTATCCCAAAATAACTGTAGTCACCCCATATGCTAAGTACAACGACTATCTCAGAAAACATATGTTAACAACTCATGACAACAACATTAAAATGCATAGCAGAAAATATAACTAACAATCAGTCTCATGACATTTCTTATCGCAACTTACATACATGTACAGTAGCTTCTTGGCCAAATTTCTTAAAAGTACAGTCAAATTAATAGAATCTAAATATACCACAATGTAGGTCTCAAAAGGTAGTACAATTTAGACCCAAATTTTTGACTTAATTCCGATGAAAAACGACCGAGATATCATAGTTCGAATTTTCCCCGATGAAATGCAACAAAAACAGCAGCTATATTAATATTTCTACACCAAACGGAGCTCTATCTACTAATTCTAACATTATCATGACGTGCGTCTCATAAAAACATACAGAATAGACCCATATTTTAACAAATCAGATTCAAAATGTATAAGAAATCACATGTCAAAGTTTACAAAAACATACTCAAAATAGGGCCGGAAAACAAGGATTTGTACCTCAAACGGCGCTCCTAAATCAATTTCCGGCACTTCCACGATGTTCTCCTTAAAAAAAATACACAAGTTAGCCTTTTGAATCATCAAAATCAGACCAAAAAGGGGTAAGAAATCGCGTTGCAAAATTACTAAAATTAACTGGGTTTTGTTCGTTTGTTTTCTGGAAATTCCTTCCGATTTATACACACTTTGTGCATATATATTCTTTTCCTTAACCGCCTCCATGTGGTAGTTTCCCACGGGGCCACGTTGTAAGCCGTCTTTTATTTATTCAGCTGCTGCTCAAGCTTCATTTTGATGCTCCGACCTCATTCGAAGTCACAAAAATACAATCGTTATATGAAATTTGATCGGAAACAGCATTTCGGACTCAAAGGTATAGTCAAAATTCCCATTGGAGGACGTTTTATCCAATATGGGTCCCATTACCAATATCGAAGTTTACCAAAGGGGCCAAAACATACCTGGAAGCCTCGAAGACGAAACTAAAGGTCCTCCCAGACCAAACTCAACATTCCGGACAGAATTTCCATTTGGGGAACGTTTACCAATGACGTCAACTATTGACACATTCCAATGGCTATATTTGTAAAACTCGATATAATTACATCCAACATGCTCCTAACCTAATTTGGTCGCTCCGAAGCTGATGGAATTATCAGAATTCCACTCCGAGGCTATTTACTAGTACTTTACCTGAAAATTCATTTTTCGGTTATAATCTGGCGTTTAACTCGGAAAGATGTATAATTGTAACGATTCTCCCAACGACTGAACGCTCAGTGCCAATAAGTCATAAATAATTCACGGTCACTATACAAATGCTCAAACTGATATAATATTCATAGGATCACTGAAATAACCTGGAGGATTAGTACAATCATACAATTTAAATTGGAATTAAATTTGTTGCTCATAGATCAAAAATTCATTTAAGTGAACAAAATTTTAGTTGAAGCCAAATATTACGTAAATAAAAATATACTATTTGATCAAATGTATACTATTCTATTCAACAAATAATTTGTATTTAGGGTTACAAAGATAATTTTAACTTCAGGGGTACAAAAATTAAAAATAATTTGAATTTGAATTATACTTCGAATTAAATAAATAAATCTTTTAAAGATTTAATTATCATACTAATGAATAGTATATCAAAATATAGTTAAATAGCTGAATCAAAATTAAGTCACAAATAACAGACAAAGAAAAAAAATAAAAGGTTTAATCTTTGAAAATTTTTGCTACTTCATCTGGCAGCAACATGTTCGTCTCGCCAAATTTTTCGATAAGAAATTTTCAATTGAAACAAAAACAAGAGAAATTATCGAAAGAGGAAAATTCACTATCAACGATTGATTATATACAACTCATATATGATTTTTAAAACTATTAAAATAAATAAATAAATAAATAAATAAAGACAAAAGAATGATGATACTGAGTGCAAGAATAAGACTTCAATCAAAATCAAAATAATGAGAAAAATAAAAGTAAAAGTTGAAGAAGGTATGTTTCTTGTAATTCTTAGTCCAAAATATCACTTAAATGTAATTATAGAAACTCTTTTTTATATGTAATTGTATGACGTCTTACTTAAGTTAAATAATCCAATCTACCCAATCCAAAGGTTACAAATCAAATTAATTATAATTATTTTTTAGTCTAGAAAAGACACGTGATAGTACTGCTATAAATTCATTTTTATAAATCATTTATTATATAAATCTTTTTAGTAATCATATCGATGTCATGTTTGATTTACAAAACTTACAATAGCACAAAATTTTAATTAACTTCAAAAATTAATGTTAAGAGTTGTCCCAACAATATGACAATTCTACCAAATATAAGTTATTTTTTAAAAGAGCTTTTTTTTTTTTGAATTATAATATATAAAAGCAAATCCCTATTCCTCATTGGAGTTCGTTATAACTTTTTGTAAAAGTGTACATGTTAATATTATTTTCTTTATTAAGTAAACCTTATTCGCTGATGTGTCATGGAAGATGTATTTACCACATCTAGGTGCATTGGAGGTTGAGGAAACTTCCACGTGGATTCCAACTAAGCTTCCAACGGTAATAAAAATAAAATATTAATGACTTCTTTTTCAGAAAACAACCAAAAACAAAAAACTTTCCATCTCTTCCTTTCTTCGTCCTCTTTTACGCCATTGCTATAAAAAAAAAAGCTTTCCATCTTACACAAAGCTTGAATATAGTTGTGATTACTTTAATTTAATCTTCTATTAGAAAATTCTCAATTACAGGGTTTGTAATCTTTCACAATTTCATATTTAGAGTTTGAAATTTCTTCTCTTATTTTCTCGATTTTGGTGTTGTTAGGGTTAGTAATGGCAAATGAAAATTTGCATAAACCCTGTATGGAAGATTCAGATTCGATGCTCAAATTCATAGTACGATGCAAACATGAAATTTTGCTTCATATGTAGACTTCTTGGTCGAAGGCAAATCCTGGAAGACGATTTTGGTCTTGCCCCTGTTATGGTGTATGTAATTTCTCTTCTATTGATGATTTTCTTGGGTTTAATTGATGTTAATGTACTGTGTTTATTTTTCAGTCTAAGAATTGTAATTTTTTTCGATGGAGAGACAAGGAAGAGGTTGACCCAAGATCAAAATTTATCCTCCCAAAATTGGTGAACAAGATCAAAGAGTTGGAAGATGAAGTATGGAGGAAACAAATTCAAATCAATGAGCAACAAACTCACATTGATAATTTCACATTGGAGAAGAGAACATTTGCAATGGTTCAAAGAAAGTCGAAATGGTGTAGATTTAATTGGAAGATCATTTCGTGTATTTCAATTTGTGTAATTGCTATGTTTGTCAACAACTTATCTCAAATTAGTGGTTCAAGAGATGAGCTAATCGAATTGCCATAGCCTAAGTTAGATTTGATAAGTTGAGGAACCTTGTTTTGCTTGCCTTGTATAGCATGACTAATATTACTATATAAGTGTTATATATTTTCAAGAATTGCACTTTGTA
>JAPFFP010047762.1:0-10190 GCA_026153255.1 Solanum medicagineum
AGACAATTTCTATAGCCCTTCCTAGCAACAATAAATGCACCAATGGGAGCAGACATCTCACAAGACACTAGACAATTCGGGCTCAACATGAAACTTTTGGGCAACAAAGGGGTTAACAAAAGAAAGAGTGGCACCATGGTCTATTAATGCATACACATCAAAATCAAAGACTTTTACCATACCGATAACTACATCGGGCTTCTCATTAACCCCTTTCCTCCCATGAAGAGCAGAAAACTGATTGTGCCTTGGGCACCACCTGGTTGGCCTCCTCTCCCCAAAGGAACCATATTTGCACCTCGGCCTTGTGGAGGAATATCTCCATCCTTGTTTTAATTACGATGACAATCAACCTTCTTATGCCCTACTTCACCACAACTGAAACAAGCATTGGTGTCCCTCAAACATAGGTCTCTATGCCCCCTATCAGATTTTGGACACATAACATTAAGCACCACTCCACCATCACCTTGGCCCCTTGGGTTGTCATTGGAAGACCTTCTATTAGGAGCATGAGTAGACCCTTGACCTTGATAAAATCAGCCATTTTTGAGAATTTGGAACTTACTATCAAAACGGACCCTTTTGGCCTCACCACCCCTCCTTTTCCTCAACTTCTCCCCATCCATTTGTTCAGATATGTCACTAGATGGGATAAATCCATGTCACTAATTAACATAGCTGAGCGACACTCCTCAGTCACCAAATCAGATACACCCATCAAAAATCTATTCATTCTAAACATCGGATCAGCAACCAAGTGTGGAGCATATTTAGAGCGTTGCTTGATCTTGAGAGCATAATACCTCACACTTATTGACCCTTACTTCAAATTCATGAAATCCATTTTTTTTGCCTCCCTAAGCTTAAGAGGGAAGAACCGGTTGAGAAATGGTTCCTTAAACTCCTCCCATAGAATCACATTTTTGTTCCCCTTCTCAGGCATCAATTGAGTGTACCATATTTGAGCCACCCCCTTGAGTTGGTAGGCCACCAACTCCACCTTCTCTTCCAAATTAACACCCATGATATCAAAAATCTTTTATACCTCATCAATAAATTCTTGAGGGTCTTCATCCACTTTTGACCTATCAAACTCCGGTGGGTTCACCCTCATAAAATCCCTTACCATAATGCTAGAGTTGGAACATAATGGGCATGTGCCCCTTGATTGACTTGATTTGTCATTGTTTTAGCTAGCAAGGTAGGAGCATCCTGAAGCTCTCCATAAGCCAGTTGTTCTTCGGGTATACGGGCTCTTCATCCTCCTGGGTTAGGCATGATGTAGCATAGCAATGAACATTCGTTAGGAGAAGGCCTTACCTTAGCCGTATAGCATGACATATATCAAGAAGAAGGGAAACATTTCCTAAGACATCTCATAGCCTCTTACTCATAGTCGTGGTGCAGCAACACAACCATGAATATGTCATGACCCAAAATTTAGGCGTGATGGCACTCGTCTTATCCCACGAAGACAAGTCAGCCTGCAACCCAACTATAACCTTAAAAGTGCAAAATTATAATAAAAATGAAAGTTCCATTATTGATAATAAGTCAACTTAATGAAAATCCGCCAAAACCTGGTTGTCACGTGCACAAGCTTCTAAGTATTACAATAAATTCGAAAAGAACCACAAGTGTCAAATGATATTGTCTCTACAATAGAACAAAATCATAAATAGGTGTAAGAAGTCAGTAGGGATGGCAAACAGCTACCTCTCGCATCCTCCACAGGAAGCCTCGGACAAGAACAAGTAGAGAGTATCACGACAATCCGGGCTCGCAACTTACAAAATTGTTGTAGCAAGGGGGTGAGTACCAAACACACGGTACTCAGCAAGTGAACTACTAAACATAATGTTAAGTAATATAGAATACCGGTACCCCCAACACTCCAATCAAACCCCCATAACTACAACATGTATAAGATCAGTCCAGCATAACAGTTCACAATGTATATAGCAGATAGCTCAATAACCACAACAACTATTATATATCAACAACATCAGAGATCAAATGTATCTATCACAAGTTTCACAAAACACTCACACGTTTATAAATGATAATGAGATGTAATGTAATGCAATGTCACGTAGAATAATGCATGTCTGTCCTAGTGATACACTCCCGCTATAACACAACTCGAGACCCATGGGGGACTCCTAGTCCATGCATCTGTCGCGGTGCGTGACCTGACCCATCGAATCATAGTATCCCTTTTAATTCTCATTCTTTTTCACTACCCGAAACCATTTCCCATCGGCTTTACATTTCTTTTTCAGTAGCCGGAACCATTTCATATTGGCTTTACATTTCTTTTCTTGGAACATCCAGCAACTACTTAGTAAATGCACAATAATCATGTTCATGGAAATAAAATATGCAAGATGCCCATAGAAATTCATATATCTCAAATTCAAGAACGGGTAGCTCAATACCATAAATGTTGTCATATCCTCAATATCAATACCATCATAACCTTTACAACATTCACATCTAAAAGTAAGTATCACTTCGATATCATTAACAAATAATCACTATTTCACATATAATAAACCTCCATCATTAATTTACAAGTCAAATATCAACATGGGATAATTACCCAATTCAAAATATTTCAATCAAAGCCTACATAAATCATTCTCACCACCTCATACAAGAAGCATAAAATTCTATATACTTAACAAAGGTTAAGAAATTCACTTGCCTTATATAAAGTCTCGAATCACGTCAATTCTAAAGCTTTTCCCTTTCTATGACACTCTAATTTACCAAGATCTATTCAAATATAACATCATAATTATATAATGAATCTAGCGACACTAAAACCAATTAATTTGGGTGAAAAGGGTAAAACGGTCCGAAAATTTCATCACCAGAAAAATACCATCAAAATCTTGAAATTTTACATGAAAATGGTCCCCAAGTGATAAGGAATTCAACGGCAAAAACTATTTCAAAAATGGAGCTAATATGAGGAAGAAACCACATGTAATGTTTTCAGAATATATTAAAAACGTAGCAGAAAATCTGTAGATTTTACCTCAAACAAAGCAACAAAGTCAATTTCTAAAGCTCCCAGGGTGTTCCCTCCTCAGAAAAATATACAATTTATCCTTTTGAATCGCTTAAATCCGATCAAAATTGAGAGAGAAATCGTTGGTTGATGTTTGGGGAAAGTTTGTGATCTTCTCTTCTCTTTCTTGGAGAAAATCCTCAATCTTCATAGTTCTTTTAAAGTGAAAAAATTTGGAAGACATTGATTGAAAGAATTGTCTTTGATTCTTGAATTTTTGACTTAGACACTTTAGATTTCTTGATCAAGAACCATAATTCTTGAAGAAGAAGAGTCAAGAAATCCTTTCTTGGGATTCTTGAATTTATTTTCTTGGAACCCTGGATTATGATTTAAAATCCTACTAGAGTTTTCATGAATAGATGTAGAAGTTCAGGTTGGGTATATTGAAATTCATGAAGAATAACTTACCTTGAGGAGGAATCTTGGAAGCTAATCCTAACTTGATGATTTTCTTGATGATTCTTGAGGGTTTATGTTTAGGAGAGAAGGGAGTGGGTTTTGATTATGAAAACTGATGTTTTATATGTTTTGGGGACAATAAATAGACCCTCAAGGGTTTTAAGATAAAAATACCCTCAAATTATAAAGAAAAAATGTCATTAACTCATCCAATGAGGGTCCGCGACGCGCTCCGGGCGCGGACCTTCGGACAGCTCTACACCTCTCAACTAAAATGGTCATAACTTTCTACTCTGAACTCCGATTAATGCAAAATTAGATATGTTGGAAAGCTAATTTGAATATATTTAATATGATATTTTATGGTTCACCTAACTCATTACACTGTAGGAGATATGGGCATTTGAAGTTGACCCTTCTATCGACTCATACGAAAACTTAGTTGCTAGAAATTCTTTGGACTTGGCTTGATGTAAAAGATCCCTTATGACTCTAAATCATATCTAATATACTTTAAATACTTAGGAATTGATCCTAGCATATATATATAAAACCTTAAAGTCACTGGTCCATCTACCTTTTATAAAATCTTACGTAGAACTCAAACGCTAAGAATGTTTTTAGCTTAGCTTCGTAGTAGAGGATTCGTGTGACCTTAGATCTTCTCCAATTATATTCCTATATTAAGAATTTTACTTTAAAACTTACACTCAATTAAGAATCATTAAGTAAAATTCTATATCCAACGAAGAATGGCTTAGTCTTAGCTTAAAAAAATTTGGGGTGTTACAGAATTAAACTTTAATCAATGCAGTGTGTTGGATGCCGAGGACCATTAACAACCTAGTACTCTGATAACATGTTTTTCATGACCCAAGCATATGGCCTAGACGTGACACGACGAATGGAGAACCCAAAGGGATCACAGACAAGTCTCTTAACATATTATTACACATCCTTGGTCGCGGAAGCAATTAAATGACCTTAAGAGAATAGAAATAAGGATAAGGGGCTAAGTGAAGTCTTTCATATCATAAAACATCAAAAGAGCCAAAGAGAGTCAAGCTCAAGCATAATTACATAACCTTTCTAATAACACCTCTAAATTTAGAATTGAGTGGGGGCCAAGACAACTTTTCTTGCTCACCATCATAGTCAAAAGCATATAAATAGATAATGAAAGTCTTTACTAATATAATAACAAGAGATATCATCCTTGGAGTTGAGGACTCAACAAATATGCTTTGAGAAGATAGTACTAGCCACGGGGAGGATGAGGATGATCATGAGGAGCTCCGGTTCCAACATGTTAACATCATGTAGACATAGAGTATGCGTTAGTACGTTTGAATGTACCAAGTATGTATGATGCAATGCAACAATTGATAGGCAACATAAACAAGATGCATAATCGTACGCAAGAGATAGTATGTTAGCAACATGGCATGCATGGTCAATGCTAGAAGTAAAACATGCTTATAAAGAAACATATTACATGTGTAGGAAGAGACCATCATCATAGACCAAGCCACTTAGTACTTGGAATCCAAGGTACACAACCTTTGGAGGTGTTTGAGGTATCAACCACTCAACTTAGTTAATGGGTTTGCCACCCCCCATCAAGGTGTTTGACGTATCAACCCCTCAACATGGTTAATGGGTTTACCATCTTCCATCAAGGTATTTTAGGCACCAACCCCTAAACATAGTTAATGGGTCGACCACCTTCTGTCAAGGTGTTTTAGGTAACAACCCCTTAACAAGGTAAATGGGTTTATCACCTCCCATCAAGGTGTTTGAGGTACCAACCCCTCAACTTGGTTATGGTCAACTTACAACACTAAAAATACCTTTTATGAAATCAACACACATACAAAATATTCCTTTCATCATCATGAAGTCATTCAAGTCATAGCTCATACAATAGTTCGTCAATAGCTCAAGAATCCAAAACCGGACATTTTATCAAACACTTGGGAGGGTGTAATGCTAATATAAAATAATGCAATTCCAGAATGAAATCATGCAAGAAAACTTGATGTAAATAAACCCACCAACACTTGGTAATACGCTCATGCAATACACATCAATACCCTTCATAAAATATCAAGATATATCATAGATTCAAAGCTCAAAAAATACTTAAACAATCATAATTTTATGAGACCTCAACTTTGTTCGTAGTCAAACTCATTATAAGTAAAACTCATAAGTAAATCAACTTGAAAACATGCATTTTATATGAAAAGGAAGGTTGGGTACCATGGGTCAAAGGACCCAATGGTTCAAATGCACATACCTCAACTCTGGACATTATGATTATGGGCACTTTGGAGGCACATTTTTGGGCACTTTTTAGGGTCGTTACAATCTCCTACTTATCTTTGGCAATGTTAGCTTTGCAAGAATCTTTAATGAAACAAGTGAAATGTAAAACATATTAGGAGCATACAAGCACGTTTTGGTTTCGTGTAATAGCCCCAGGTACCATATTGTCAAGTAGCCAACCACCATCTTCTGTGAGTGAACCAGTTTTGACATGGCAACAGATTTAACCCCTATAATCGCCTATGATTGAGTAGTAACTCATTTGTGTTACTTTTGGAACTCTAAGATCTCAATAGCAATGTAGTACCAGTTGGGGCCATGATAGTTTCTACTCATAATATACTCTGGAGAAACTTATCATTGGTAATACCACATGTTCTTTTCCATGTACGACATTCTTGGCGGAGTATAGCCAATACTCCAAATCTGTGATGGATCAAATCTTCTCAATCAGTGGTAGAGTTCCTCTCAATACCACTTACAAAATCATCAACAACAACAATTTATCAATTCCTTGTATAAGCTTCAATGATTTGCAACAAGCTAATGCTATTCTGCAAAATAACAACTTGGAAGCCAATAGCGGTAACAATAATCCTTTGGTGAATTTGTCAGCAACTCAAGTTCTTCCCTATCACTGCGAATCATGAACGGGGATTAGTTGTTGCTGGCAAGGCACAAGGTTTATTCGACTGGCCAGCTCTTCAGATAGAAGTAGCCACACATTACGCACCCTTAACATCACCACTGCATAGGGAGCGTATATGGCTGACTCTATTAGCTTCCCTGGAGTTCATAGGACAGGAGCACCAATCGTCGACATAGTAACTACGAGACAGCTAAAGGATAAACACTACTATCGAGATTGTTCCTCATATGGTTCAACCAATAGCAGAAATTAGATTTTCATTGAAAGGTTTCAACAAATAAAGGGTAAACACGTCAAGAAAAATAAGGTAGTATCCCCACCATTGGGATCAGAAATAGAAAGCATAACTGAACATCATGCAATGCCTAACTTATAATAACTTTTCTATGAAATCTGGCTCTCTGCTTGAGAAAAATAATACCTTTTTAGTTATATTCCTCTGTATAAATGACACAAAATCCTACAAGTGATGCTAGAAGACCACCACACACATAAAAAAAAACTAAAATTTCTAGACAAACAAGGAACCAAGGGTATAGTTATATAATGTTGATATGTCCTACATGATAAAAAATAAAGGTTCCTCTACATTAGAAGTTGATGATGAAGAGTGAGAAACAGATTCCTGCCATCACAACATTATAGTTATCGCCTTATTCATTTTATTGTCTGTTGTTCATATATTATTTCTTATTCCGTAGATGCTTGAGGAAAACTCATCAACTCCTTTGATATCCTCAGGGAATGACTTTCAACACTCATATCTACCAAAATGATGGCATTTTAGGGTAAAGGGGCTGAGGCAAGTACAAAACTTATAAAGAGAAACTCCTCTCTTGAACCACAAAATCTATTCATTTTCAATATTCGCAAGTTGTTGAGTTGTGTTCTATAGTTTGCTACTTGAAAAGAATTTACACAGACTACCATTTCATCTTTCTTTCTTTAGACCATTGACTATATGTAGATTAAAAGTAAAATAAGTGGTGTTTCAACTTATTACTCAAAAAAATGAGTAACAACTCTTTATGTAAAGTAGTATTTACCAGAAATCGGAATACCATTAAATAGAGAGAACTTCTAAGAACGCTTAAAAGAGTATGTATTTGATATTCATTGTCGAAAACATAATGACTAAGATAGAGACATCTCAATCTGGTGAGGCATAAAGGAGGACTCTCAACTTTGGTACAAGAAGTAAAAAATTAGACAACAAATAACCACAAAAGAATAATGGTTAACATTAATAAATAGGCATTATACATAAACATACACAAAAACATGGCCAAAGCCAGCAAATAAGAGCTCTAACTTTGAGTACGCGCATCGAAAGCTATCTCATCTCATCTCAATTATGCTCAGTTGAAGACTCTAACTTACAAAATCAACATTAGGTTTCTGCAGATGCATATTGGGGTTGAGTTAAAGTGTGCAGTTCTCAGTTGAGACCAAGTTGAGGTGTCAGACATCTCAATCTGGTGAGGAATAAAGGAGGACTCTCAAAGAGTTCTTACTTGTTGTGGTAAAGTTTGAGCATCTTTTTATGTATCATGCCTTTCAAATATATCCAAATATTTTTTTTATGCAACTTACCTAAAGGACAGTTTGGCTTAAAACAAGAAGACTAAGGTTAGTCCTGCTGGTAGAAGAACTATCAATTTCATTATTTTATCTTATCGGTCTAGTGAAACTTCTTTGTTGGATACAAATGCAAATAATCTTTTCTTCCCCAAGTTCATAAAAGAATTCAATTTTAGGTTGTCGCTTCCACAACCAAACAAACATAGAATGGTAACTTTTGGGGTATATATATTCAAGAAATGAAGACCAATGCACTATTCGAAACCTAATCTCTCAAAGTTTGACATATCAAGGGAGAAAGTTGTAGCCTTTAACAAAAATGAGACTCACATAAATAGAAGTATTTTGAGCTTATGGAAGACCCTAAAACTCCATGGAGACCTGAAAATGCTGTTCAACTGGACTAAGCGTTGTAGTTCTGTGACATACACATAGGAATGTAATTTGCATGGGGCAAGTTTATTAATTTGATTCTTAATAGTAAGATCCATGATACTATTTCTTGTCAAATACAACATTCATTATTCGACAACTAGATGCAGAGAAGAATGTGTTACTGTAATATCCACAAAGAATATTTTAATGGATCCACGGTGCTGAAACTGAATTGGACTAATGATGTCTAGTGTGTTTGATGGAAGTCTCTTTGTTTAAACCATCATATCAAACATGAGCTTATGGTCTGAAGCCCAAATATATTTCCACGACCTACGCAAAACACTCATTCTTGAAGCATTCTCAATAGGTATATGATCCAGAATATGGTGTATGACATTAATAGGAAGATTTGTAAGTCTATTGAGTTTGTTGTCATTATCGATTATCTCCATTCTAACTTTTGATCATTTGCAAAAAAATAAGAGGACGGGGGAAGTTAAACATAAGTTAATACATACTTTAAGATATTGAATGTATGTTAAAGCAAAGCTTGTAAGGCAGATAGCTACATAGTTGTTTTAAAGCAGATACTTTAAGTTGCTTTGACCAATACACAATTAACAGATCAAACTTATGATTTAACTTATGTTTAGCTTCCGTTTTCTTTTTCTCTTTTTTGCAAATGATCAAAAGTCAGAATATAGATGATCTATAATGGTAACAAACTCGATAGACTTATGGATCTTCCTATAAATGTCATACACCATATTCTGGATAGTATACGTATTAAGGATGCTGCAAGAATGAGTGTTTTCTCCAGACCATCGGGATATATTTGGGCTTCAAACTAGAAGCTCATGTTTGATATGACATTTTGCACAAAGGGACTGCCATCAAACACAATAGGCATTATTAGTACAATTCTGTTTCAGCACCATGGATCCATTAAAATATTCTTCATGGATATTTCAGTGATACATTCTTCTCTGCATTTAGTTGTCGATCAGTGGATGTTATATTTTGTCAAGAAATGGTATCATGGATCTCAATATTCGGAATCAACTTGATGCAATGCCCCGTGTAAATTGCCTTCCTATGTGCATGATACGGGACAACATTATTTGGTCATGTTGAACTGCATTTTCAAGCCCCCATGTAGTTTTATGGGTTTTCATAACCTCAAAGTACCTCTATTTATGTGAATTTCATTTGAGTTAGAGGCTACAACTTCTTCCCACTGAATGTCAAACCTAGAGAGACTAGGCTTCAAACAGTGCATTGATCTTCATTTCTTGAATATATATTCCCAAAAATTTACTATTTTTGTAATACCCCACACCTTATAATATTAGTACAATTCAAAGGAAGCATGACATGAAGGGGACAAATTGACACTAAATTTTAAAAGTGCTTGAATCTCGCATTAGTGGGCTATATGTGCATGTAGCGCTTATGATGGTTGAGTGTATACATGTTTGGCACTGAAATGAGGGGATTATGACTTTAAAATGAAGGGAGAGAATTGAGGTGCTTGTAGGACTAATAATCTAGTAGGTGACTCAGCAACTTGTTTAGCTCAAAATCTCGAACTAAACGGAGGCGAAGCTCGGTGTTGAAATTGTCCAAGTTCGATTATGAATTAAGTCCGCGTTAAAGGTGTAACTTGGGCCCATATTTTAGCATCCTATATAGACTCTATCTACAGCCCAAGATGGATATTATAAATGGCCCAAAGACTATGTAAAAGACTTAATAAAATAGGCCCAATCCAAG
>JAPFFP010047763.1:0-10190 GCA_026153255.1 Solanum medicagineum
GGAGAAAGCAGACAACAACGTCAGATGAAATGGAGGATAAACAAGAAAGATTCTTACATAGAACAAATTTAACAACCATATAGAACACGAGTGATTTTACATTTTTTGACTGAATACAACACAAACGAAACACAAGAACTACTGACTTAGTCTATCAGTTCCCTCGTCTGAGTTTTCTATATGCATGCACAAGAAGCCAAGAACACAGTATTTCACTTGAGAATCTTCAATCTTAAAAGTGCTTGAAAAACCATTTATGAAACCTTGGACTTGTATCTTTTATGCTGCTGTGGATATATCCTACGGACCACTGGTCCTTCAGTACAAGTCTGAAAGACTTTTCACCAACCATAGCAGTTTTACAGGCTATTTTCCACAACTTACTTCAGCACAATAGTTCGATGATCTACCTGGTCCTTAACTTAGTATGTCATCATCAAAACTTAGACTAGTTTATGTGCTCAACACTTTTACTATCGAGGTCAACTTTACTAAACTTCAAATCTAAATTGAAGTAGCTAGATTTAATATTTGAAATCTAAAATATCGAGGACAACTTGACTATACAAAAAAATTTATAAGTTGTAGCCCTTCTCATATTAATACAACAATAACATACCCAGTGGAATCCCACAAGTGGGGTCTGAGAAGGGTAGAATATACACAGACCTTACCACTACCTCATAGAAGAGAAAGGTTGTTTCCTCGGAACCCTCGTGTCAAAAACCCAAAAGCACAATAAACTAGATACGACAAAAAGGAAAGGAAAGAGAATAGAGAGAGTGACTAATAACGAAAAGCACATAACAGGATGTAAATACAATAAAATCAATACAAATGACAGATAATGACAACACATGATATAAAAGACGACTACTCCCACTACCCTACTATACCCCAGGCCAGACATCCCACCTAACCCTACCAATCAATTAGCATGTATAACACCTCATGAATTTAGCGAAAAACCCCTAGAATGAAATCGTGTGCATAACGCATCTTCCCAAGCTCTGATGGAAAATTCGAGACCGGATTTACGATCAGCACGAGATATTGAGTGGAAAAATGATCTCGGTCGAATTTTAGAGCAACCGAGTCAAAAGATAATTTTTCGTAATTAATTTTGAAATAGTGTTGGTGTGCGCCCAAGGCGCAATGCGCCAGGGACGCGAACTAACACTTGATTTTTTTAATTATTTTTTGATGGGAAAGGTTGGAGTAGAAATATGAAAGTCCGCGCCGAGTTCACGATGCAGATTGGGCGTTTTCGGGATGGACTTTTTCTTTTAAATTTAAGGGAAATTCCAGACAATTCTCAACCCTTCCTAAACTCAAAACATGATCAAATTAGATTGTTTTGATGAGTAAAAAAGGTCTAAAACCCCATTCTAAGTCCTTTTCTAACAACTTGAAAGACTAGGGGCTTGAGAGAGGAGAAAAAGAAGGCTAGATTGAAGAATTCAAGGAGAATTCTTGACGATTGATTGGTAAAAGCTTTATCCCAGGTATGTAAGGCTAAACTAAAAGCATGAGATTGTTCTCTCATGTGACTCATAGATGGTCTTAGAAGAGAATTGAACGTTCTTAAGTCTATGTGCGTGAATCTTGATTATTTTCTTGAAAAATTATCTTTCTTACATGTACTTCGTATGTTGATGATCATCATAAACTTACTTTCTTGATATTTTCATGTGATATTGCATAAATCCTATATGTTAACTTTTTCAAACATGCATGAAAGAAGACAGGGATTGAGTCTAGAGCCTTGATTGAGAATGTCGATTGTGATTGTGATTGTGATGTGAGAATGATGATGAGTTGATAGAACTTGATAGTCCCTTGAGTTTTCATAAATGAACTCTAATGATTTGTCTATTCGATTGTTCCCTGACGATTGTTCCATGCCTTGAGCTATTGATTGAGATGTTGATATTGATGAGATAGTGAGAGTCTCTATGGAATGATTTAAATGATAAGGGCCTCCATGAGGCTAAATTGAGAGAAGTTGATTGAGATGGTTTGATTGGATGGATTGTTTTATGAGCATTGAGTCATGGGAGAAGTATCGAGCACAGAAAGAGTAAGAGCTAACGCAACTCACACTTGTCAAACTAGGTAGTCAAGCATAGGTGAGGACTTGAACCATAACATTGATGGTTCCCTCTTGATAGAGTCCCTAAAACAATAAAGGACTAGTTTGATTGGTTGGTGGTCTCTAGTGGATTCAATTAGTTCCCTACCTGGCAAGTACGGAATGGTTGTTGCAACATCAGCGTCCTAATAAGTGATTATTGTCGGATAAGAGAAACTCCCAAAAAGTTCCCACCTTGAGTACTTTGAATTGAGATGTGATGAGATGAGTTGAGATGAGTCCCTCTTAGACGAGTCTGATTTGATTGATGAGTTGATTGGTTGATGAGTTACTTGTCTACTCTTTATTCCTGCTTTAGATAGACATTTGACATATTGATTAGTTCCTATTTTGAGTTGATTGTTGTTTGTATATTATACATATTTCGATTTCATTCAGCTATTTTACATATCGTACATTCCACATACCACCGTCAGTCTACCGCTGCATTGTTTTATGATGTAGATACACAAAATAGAGGCCATCAGCAGGCGCATCATTGAGGATCTTTGGGCGTTCAGCGGATTGGTAAGCCTCCCCCGATTCATTACTTTATTTTCATCTTGCTCTAGAGTTAGACATTTATTAGCTTAGATTAAAAAACTAAAAATGATTTTGTTTGATTTTGAAAAACCTTCTAATGATCGATATTCTAAAATGGAAGACGTGTGATGGAAGGATCTGAAATCTTAGGAATTCTTTCGAATTTAAGATTTAAAGATGTCAAACTTTTGGATTGAGAGTGCTTAACTTGCTTTTCTCAATGACCTATTGGACGCAAATTTAAAATCAGTAAACTCAGAATAGTATATTATTTTTAAAAAAATAAAAATCAAATCAAACATATTGACATTATAGAAAATAGTATTGGAAAAGACGCAAATCTTTAGTCAAAGAAAACCAAACTTCATACCTGCTTGGATATAGAAAATAAAAAAAACTCCATGCAAATCAAGATTAATTAGTATCACCTCAAATATCCAAGGAAAAAATAAAAACCAAAGAATGCATATAGCTAGCCCATATCTATTCTTTTGACCATTTTGCTATAGAAAGAATATTCTATGACATGAGCAAAATTGTTTGGTGCAGAAAAGAAGTATTTTCTAGAAATCTTTACAAATAGAAAACAAAGACAACGTACGATGCAAACTTTAGTAATCCGGATTAAGTCAATTAATAATTAGAAATTTCAAAAACAGTAAGCCTTGCAATGGAAAGCTCAAGATCAAGTTAAGCTGTGAAGAGCAAAAAATAGAATTAGAAGTTATTTTTGTGAAAAATACGAAGCTTAGTTTGATTTCCACTGTATCTATATACACGTACAGGAAGAGGAAAGAAGGCTAATCTAATTGAGCTGAATCTAGACTACGTACAGGCTTGATTCATCCTCCCAAACTGACTGCCTGCATAACAAATGTTTCCTCTGTCTCGTATTATATCGACATTTTTCATTGTACACGCTTATTAAAATGTATTAGTTAATTTTATCATTTATTTATATCAATGTACATTAAATTAAGTTACAAAAAATCATTAATACACTAATTAATTGTGAGGGGAAAAAATGAAAAAAAAATAATAAATTCTATCATAATTTAGTAAGTATGACAAATATTTATAGAAAGATGGAGATAGTAACTAATTAAAAATAACTAACACATTGCCAGCTGTACTTTCTCAACAAAAAAGGGAATTTATTAACGACTCCTTTTGCAATCGAAAAATCCATTTCTTTTGGAGATTTTATATTAATAGTTAAAGCTAGAGCAATGATTTTGAAAAAATTGAAGATTATAGGAAAAATCACTTCAGTTGCTTTAATTTATTTGACGATATCAATCTTCAAATCTTTTTGACCTTAGTACTGAAGTGAAATTTCCATACAGCAGACTCCGTTTTGTTAAATTTCTATTCATTTCACTGGAAATTTCATTTCGTATTTGGAGGATCAAATTACTATTATATATAAAAATAAAAGTAAAAAACAATTGTTACACATTAATTAATTTACGTGCTAAAATAAGATCTGCTATTTTTATTGATTTTTTCTCGTAAAATTGACATAGCTTTTCATTTTAGTCGTTATTCTATATCTATTGTTTTCTTTTTATTTGGGCCGAATACATTTGAACCAAGGGTCTTCGAAAATAGTCTCTCTACCTCTAAAGTATGACACATACATTTTACCCTCCCTAAATCCTACTCTGTGGAATTTCACTGGGTAAGCTGATGTTGTCATTATTATCTAGCTAAAACATTGAAAAACTCCAAAGCAATATGCTAATTTTAAAGAAAAAGAAAAAAGAAAAATTTAAGTTTGAATATTGTATTTTATATTCATCTTGATATAAGTTTGAGTGAGATAGACAAGATTATTCACTTATTATTATACCTTATCGTAGTTTCCAACAATATTATAAAAGTTCAAACAAGTCTTGCTATTATGATTTTTTTTTTGGAGTTTAAATTTTGAATTACACATTTTTTAAAAAATTAGCATATATTTTGGAGTTTTTCCTGTTTAGCATATTATGGTGGAGTTTTTCCATGTTTTAGCTAGAAGTATTCCAACTTGTAGTTTCATCATTAACAAATAACTAGACTTTAAATAACTTTTAAAATGATGGCTAAAGCTTAATTAGCTGTCCAGAAAATGACTGTTTAGAAAGCAATTATTTTTTATAAAATGAAATCAAGAGAACAAGGAGATACACAAAAGAATAAAAATTAACTAAATGATAACCACTTGACTAGGCTTATTCTATATTATATGAAATAAAGTGCGTGCCATATTTGTTACTCAGTTGATTAATCGACTATGTCGACCAGAGGATAGATAGTATTCCACTCATACATAACTTTTTCCATTGGATTTAATTATTTTCCCATTTGTCTCATTCTAATAATTAAGGAAAGATACAATTAATTTTTGGTTACTTTATCGGTATTGTTTTGAGATAGAGAAAGCAGAGAAAGAGTACGCAGAATCTTAATTTTATTTTCTGATCCATCTTTTTGACCTCCTCATTTTGGCGCTTATGACCTTTATCTTAATTTTAATTATTCAAAGATCAATTACTAAGTTTTAACTTTTAATTACTAAGCAAATTTTTCTATATGTTTTAATCACTTAATGAATTTGAATAATAAAAATCTATTACAAAGTCTTATTCAAGAATTTCTACAAAAATAACAACTTATCAAAATGTAATTTTATTTGTTCATTATTATCGCTATCATCCATGTCTATCATCAACTACCATTGTTGTCTTCCTCTCGTAACAACCATCACTATCAACCATATAGTAAGGCATCGGTCATCATTTACGGTCATCATTTACGGTCATCACTATCAACCATCATTACAACAAAAACAAGCAATCACTATCAATAATCATGACTCTAGCCATTATTATATATTTTTTAAGCTCATTTAAAAATGACATTTTTAAATTTAGCTTGAGTAACCCGCTAGCCCGTAAGGCTTGAGCAAGGTGGGTTGGATCAGTATGTGGGACAAATAAAAATTAATCAAGAAAATATGAAGTATTTGAAAGTATAAATTTTATAAATATACAATAAAGTAGTTTCATTTGCACCAAATATAATCAAGTTTTCATTTACACTTACAAAAAATAGGCCACAACAAAAAATAGCCCACAACTAGCGATATATAACCAATATATATATATATATTTCAACAAAGTGACTATATGTATATGTAATGTATTGATATGTATATGTAAAGAATCAATATTAGATAAATAGTGATGCATAATTATATCTCAGAGATGTATATACATTATTGATACAATTAAGTATACAATGCAAATTCTTTTTTTTCAATCTCAATCAACTCAAATTTCCTATAAATAATCTTAAAATTTACATGAGCTCCTCTTAATGTTTCGAGTCTTTTATTATATTATTTACTTAAAATAATTTATATTTACAGTACATTAATTTTGACAGTTAAGCAACAAGCTTTGGACTAGGAAGAAAGCAACAAAGAAATAAGGAAGAAGAAGAAAGGGGAAAGAAGGAAAGCAATCGTTAGTGGTCTAAGGAAGATCAAAGAAGGAAGAGATATAGAGGAGGATGAAACAAAAACACCAGATTACATAAATACACAATATATTTTATCATATTTTCTAATATTTTCTATCATTCTAAAATATTATAAAAATCCTTTATTTCTATTCTCTCTCTCTCCAACTTATTGATACACAGACTAGTATTTCTCTCTCATTCTTAATTTATCTTAAATTATCTCTTAATTTAAGTATTTTAATCAATATCTACATAATCTTCCTATTTTTTAGTTTTGTAATCAATCTTTTCATTGGTAATTTCAATTTCAAATTTTTTATCATTATTTTTAAACTAAATAAAAAAGTGAAGAAATTTTCAAACATTTTCTTCACAAATCAATTAACAAATGCAAAACTAAGATACGTGTGAAGTCATCTCTATTAAAATTATTTCTTTAAAATATCCACTTGTTCTTCCTTCTTGGGATTCAATTCTTGCGAACTATTTTTCAAATTGAAAAGTCTCTACTTCCTCCACCAAAACCTAGTTTTTAAGTATTATAATCAATATCTATATAATCTTCATGATTAATCTTTTCCTATTTCTTAATTGTCTAATCAATCTTTTCATGATTAATTTCAATGTCAAATTTTTATTATTATTTTCAAACTAAACAAAAGAGAAAAATTGAAAAGTCTCCAATTCCTCCGTCAAAACTTAGTGTCTTCTATTTTTCATCTACTTTTTCATAACAGTTTTCATTCCGATGCCAACGATGAGTATCATTGTAAAAAATAGGGAAATTCTTAATCAAGTATCAATTACCCAGATCAAGCACCGAATTTTAAGTAAAGTATCTACTGGATAAAAAACATAAAACTTATGTCAAGTATCAATTATCAGTAGTTTGATAAGAACAAGTGTTTCTCCTGAAAGTATCAAGTACCTAATGCTCCGATTCCAACGATGAGTATCATTATAAAAAACACGAAAATACTTAATCAAGTTCAACTACCCAGATCAAGCATATAATTTTAAGTATCCAGTATCTAATAGATTGAAAAAAAACATAAAACGTAGCTATCAATTATTAGTAGTTTGATAAGCACAAGCTCTCCTTCTTAAAGTGTCAAGTACCTAAAATTCATATTCAACGATGAGTATCATTCTAAAAAATACGAAAATCGTTAATCAAGTATCAACTACCCAGATCAAGCACCTAATTTTAAGTATGAAGTATCTACTAGAAAAAAAAAACATATACCTGACGATTTGAAAGTTGAACAAGATCAAATTGAGAGTGTTGCAAGAAGCCTATGCTGGAAGAAAGTAACTCAGGAAGGTGATCCAGCAATTTGGCAGAAGCGCACTAATCATGTGCATTGCAAACTTAATCAAAAAGTCTTTAGGAAGCCACTTTTTTGCTAGGAGCAAGATCCCGTCAAAGCATGGTACACCAATATGGATGTTTGTTTGAGTCCACTTCTTGAAGTGTCCAACATTAAAGATATTATTGAAGGGTCACTGGTGAATTGGTCGGAAAGATTAACTGTGGTCCCTCCTAGGATTGCTAGTTCTAGTATAGAGGGAGTTACTGCAGAGGGCTTCTTTGAAGATACAGAATTGTGGAAGAGGAGAGTCGATACTAGATCCGAAAAACAGATACAAGCCTTGTTGATCACATTCGGAAAACATCTTCGTAAAACTTCCAGTGTTTCCCAGAGAAGTTAACCAATCGTGTCATCAATTTTAAACATAAAATTTATGTCAGCTATCAATCGTGTTCTTGCAAGGATTTTTCAGAGATTAATGAATGGGTGATTGGATTTAATTTTTTAGTTCAACCCATTTTTAGCATAACTGATTGATTTGTTTCCTTTTTTTCGACATGCATCAAACAAATTTTGAGGCATCAAAAGGCCTAATAAGTATGAGATTTTTAGTAATTTAGAAAATAGTTGGTATAAAAAGAAATTAACATTTTAAAGTATCAGATTTGTAAAATTTATACAAACAAAAAACGAGGAAAATAAAGCTATATATATTATCAAATATCCCTGGAGGGAAGAAAAATAAAGTTATACGGCAATATATGGTAAGGGAAAAGACATAAATTTACCTCTAAAAATTTATTTCGAAAAGTCAGCTACACAGTTAAACTATTGGGGCGACCTATTAGACACCTATTCTTATTGAAAGTGATATTATTACCACCTTAAACGCACAAAACCAGTTGCACAAGCCAATGTGATTTACACGCGCTTCCTAAACTTTTTCCAAGCTTACACATGTAATTTATTTATTTATTCACTTTTTCTTTAGTCATTTTTGCCTTTATTTCTCTCTCCATTTTTATATGAATAATCCTTTTTTTTTCCAGAAAATACCAACAATGGTGGTGTTCTTCTTCCTTCGTACAAAAATTAACTAAGTCAAGTATTAATTTTATCAAATTTATTCTCTTTGCTAATCACCATCAAGCTTGCCACCATTAAAAATTTCAACATCATCACTATCTGATTGCACCACACCCATATTAAATATCATATGCATGTCATTACTGTCACCAAAAATCACCATACCTAATCACCAATTTCATCACTCTTCAACCAAAGAAAACTTATAATGGTCGATTTACAATTACTAATTTTGAAACAAAATTAAAGAATTTTTCAGAGAGAACAAAGATCTATGAAAATATATCAAAAGATTAAATTTCTTGCGAAACCCAACAACTTTTTTATAGAAGAAAAAAATGGAAGCCATGAAAATTTTGTTATTTTACGTGCTCATCAATCTCGGATGGAACCAAAGATTGACTATTTTTTGGCCTTAGAGTATGATGGAATAAAGCAAAAATGGCTCTTTAAACTATCTGTGCTTTTTTCATTTGTGAAGTAGCACTTAATCAATGCAACTTTCGACGCTCCTCATGGGTCATCTGGAAACAGCCGCTTTATGTTTTTAAACATAGGGGTTAGGCTGTGTACATCCGACCCCCCCACCCCGCAATGAGCGGGAGCCTTTTGAGGCACTGGGGTATGTTGTTGTTATGTGCTCACAAGTAATAATAAAAGTAGAAATAAATTGAGTAATTGGTATTTGACTTGACGAATTTGATGGTGAAAGTAGTAAAATCGATTAATTTTGGATGTCTTCCCGAAAATTTTTTGAGCAGCGAATTCGTAAATTGAACAATTTCGTCAATTTTTGCAATGGATTCTACCCCCTCAATCTTATTTTATGTTTTTCTCTCAAAAATTATCATATCATTTTCCATATGTCAAGAAGAATATTGTGATAAGAAAAGTGAAGGAGTAGAAAAATAAAATGGTGTGAAAGAGAAGAAGAGGGCAGAAGGTGTGGGGGTTGGAAAAAAGATATTTTTTTACTCTCTTTTGAACAAACAAAGCTCTTTTTTTTTTTTTTTTTGCATTTATATTTATTTTCGCATCAGATTTGAGGATGATAATAATAGTACTTTTATAAGAATAGGTATTTAATAAATCGCCCCAGTAATTTAAGTGAGTAACCAACTTTTTATAACAAATTCAAAGATAAACTTATGTCTTTTCCTATATGAGAATAAAGCGGTAATTGGGGCCATAGCTTGTTATAATAATGACCGAAGGTCATTTTGTTTAATTTACCTTACTAAAAAGAATAAGAGAAGTTCAACTTCATAATCTACTTTTAAATCGTTATTTATATGGATGTAATATTGTCATTTTTTTAATGTTTTATTATGATATATTGAAAAAAAACTCCTCAGGTTAATATTAGGTAGTTGTGTTGTTACTCAATAATTGTTTAATTTGCTTATTAATATTCTTATTTGGTTTGAGTGGTATCTTATTTGGTGCAGAAAATTAAAAAATTATTTTTCTAGAAGATCTTTATCGTATTTATCTTATCCATAAATTTTAAAAATTCATAAAGAAAGACAAATTTCCATCAATCTCGGATGGAGCCAAAGATTGACTATTTTTTGGCCTTGGAGTATGATGGAATAAAGCAAAATGGC
>JAPFFP010047764.1:0-10190 GCA_026153255.1 Solanum medicagineum
GGAGAGGTTATGATGTGATAGGGTTTGTTTTTTTTGAAATGGGTTGGGTTGGGGGGGGGGGGGGGGGGGGGGGGGGGGGGTCCTGGAGGGGCATAAGATGGAGTAAGAATTTGAGATTTTCAAAATATTCAAAAATGAATTTTTAATTTTTTTGGGGGAGGGGGTGAGGAAATTGTTGGGTGGGTCAAAATAGGAGGGGGGGGGGGAATAAATTTTACGAAATGTGAATTTTTTTTCAAACATATATTTTTAGTCTTATTTTATTTTAAAAAATAATAAACTTTTTGGGAGGAGAGGAATCGTGGCATGGATAAGATAAAAAAATAAATTTGAAATTGGATAAGAGTTTTGAGAAATATTTTCCTTAATTTTTGGAAATAAGTCATTTTCCTTAAATATGAGAAAAATGAATTGATTTGAAAAACATTTTTCAAAACATTTAAGCCAACCAAATATGAGAAAAATGAAAATATTTTCCTCCATACCAAACACACCCTTAGTGATATAGTTTTATATTTATAGAAATGCCAATATCTCATGTCATCCTTACATCATAAGTCCAAAAAATCTTTCTTCATTTGTTTCTTAAATGTAGAATCAGTCAAACAAAAGTTGAAATTGCAAGCCTAGGGATTAGACGTGACACGACGCATGGGAAAGCCGAAGGGACCCCAAGCAAGCCTCTTAACATATCATTACACATCCTTGGTCGTTGAAGCAATAAAATAACAATAAAAGATGAAAATAGGGATAACCGGGGCTAAGGACATCTTTTATAGCATAAAACGCCATAGAGTAAAGAGAGTCAAGGCTAATAGCATCAATACATATCTTGTCCAACAACACCTCTAAACATAGAACTTAGCGGGGGCCAAGACAAGCAACCGGGCTCACCCTCATAGTCAAGTACACAATAAAAAGGAAAGAGAGTCTTTATACATAGCAAAAGATCAAAGACAATGTCCCCGAAGTTGAGGACTCACCACTTGCTTTGTAGAGAAATCGCACTAGCCACGTAGAGGAGGAGAATGATCAGGTGGGTCTCCGGTCCATACATGGTGAGATCATATAGGTATAGAGTATGGGTTAGTATGTTTGAATGTACCAATTATGTGGGATGCAATACAACAATAGATAGGAAACATAGTCAAAATGCATAATTAGGCAATACAGGAACATATAACAATATGGCATGTGTGAATGATACTTGAAGTAAACATGCTTGTATATAGAACATATTACATGTGTAGGAAGAGACCATCAATAGTAACCAAGGCCTACCATCTCCTTGACGAGGCGATTGAGGTACAAACCCCGCAACAAGGCTGCACGAGCCTACTACCTCCCGAGCGAGGCAATTGAGGTACAAACCCCCTAACAAAGTTGCACGGGCCTACTACCTCCCGAGTGAGGTAATTGAGGTACGAACCCCCAACAAGATTGCACGGGCCTACTACCTCCCAAGCGAGGCAATTGAGGTAAATGCTCCCCAACAAGGTAGTTCGGGCCTACTACCCTCCGAATGAGGCAATTGATCAACTTCCAATACTATAAATACTTTCTATGAAATCAACATATTTATACCATCCTTTCATCATTATAAAGTCATACAAGTCAAAGGTCATGCAATAGATATCAATAGCTCAGGAACCCTAAATTGGACATTTTATCAGACATTTGGTGGGTGCGTAATGCCAGTGTAAAACCATGCAATTAAAGAGTGAAATCATGCAATAAATCTTGAGGTAAATCATCCCACCAATACTTGGTAACATCATCATACAATATACATCAAAACCCTTCATCAAATCTCAAGATAGATCAACAATTCATAGCTCAAAACATGCTAAAATAGTCACACTTTTACGAAATCCAAACATAGTTCATAGTCAAATTCATAATAGAAACTTCATATGTAAAATCAACTTAGAAACATGTATTTTAGGTAAAAAGGAAGCTTGGGAACCATAGGTGAAAGGACCTAATGGTTGAAACTCACATACCTTGACTTTGGAGAATCCTTGAATAAGATTTGAAATGGATACTTGAGGCTTAAATGAAAATCATAAGATCCGAATTGAGTTTTGGGACTTGAATTTAGGGTGAAAGATTTGTCTAAGTGTTTGAGTGAGCATTGGGGAATGATTAGTATGATATGAGGGTGAAATATGGCTAAGTATAGGTATTTTTACGCATGAGAGGCTTAGGCCTAAGATGCAAAAGCCTTGGACCGAGATAAAATCACTGGAGACAAAATACACAGGTCCACATCTGTTCCGCAATGCGGACCTGTCATGGAGGCAACTTATACACTATGGTGCGCCCTTGGTGCATAAATCTCTGTGGAATTCGATTTTTAGGAAAATGAAGTTGCGATTCGTTTGCTCTAAAATCAGGGTTAGACCCAGTCCCCACTCAATTTGACCCGCTGACAAAGAATATGTTGTATTTTTGATATCATGCATAAATTTAGAGATATATAGAAATTATGCTTCTGGGCACTTCCGAGGTACATTTTTGGGCACTGTGGAGTTGTTTCAATATCTCCCCCTTGGGAACATTCGTCCTTGAATGTCCAAGAAATATACATGAGAAGAGTGATCATGAAGAGATTAGCCCAAAATAGAATGCAATAACACACTTAAACACTATTTTCAAAAATATCAACATAAGTGTTAACATCACCATGAACTTTGTCAATACAAACATGAATGCATGCAAATGACTTAGGGGCTGAAAAATGAGAATGAAATCACATAGAAGACTTAGAATTATTACCTTAGGCTTGAGTGAAATGGAAGAGATAAGGATATCATTTTTGCATATCCGTTGCAGCCTCCCATGTAGCACTTTCGACTTGTTCTCCAAAGGACCTTAACTAAAGCAGCATCCTTGTTCCTCAACCTTTTCACTTGTCTATTCAAGATCTCTACTGGAACTTCAAATGCGAAGTTGTCTTCAACCACCCCCACAACATCAAGAGGCACAATAGCATTAGGGTCCCCCGCCATATTTCTCAACATAGACACATGGATGACCAGATGAACCAATTCCATTTCACTAGGCAACTCCAATTGATAGGCCACCTTAGCAATCCTCATTATCACCCTATAAGGTCCCATAAATCTTGGACTTAATTTTCCCTTCTTACCAGAACGAACCACACCTTTCATGGGTGACACCTTCAAATATACCCAATTACTAGTCTTAAATTCAAGCTCCCTTCTCCTCATATCGGCATAAGACTTTTGACGACTTTGGGATGTTTCCAACCGTTCTCTAATCAACCTTACCTTCTCCATAACATCCATAACCAGATCCAGACCCAACAAATCCATTTCTCCCACTTCAAACCATCCAACCGTTGATCTACAACGTGTTCCATAGAGGGCCTCAAAAGTAGTCATACCAATGCTAGAGTGGTAGCTATTGTTATAATAAAACTTAATCAATGGAAGATGATCATCCCAACTACCCTTAAACTCCAAAATACAAGCCCTAAGCATATTCTCAAGACTTTGGATAGTTTTTTCGGCTTGGTCATCCATTTGAGGGTGAAAGGCCATACTAAGCTTTACCTTGGTTCCAAGACCTCTTTATAAGGACCTCCAAAAGTGTGAAGAGAATTGAGTACCACGATACGATATGATAGACAAGGGCATCCCCTGCAATCTCACCAGCTTATGAATGTACAATTCAGCATGTCTTCGGCCGTATAAGTAGTCTTAACCAGCAAGAAATGAGCCAACTTTGTCATCCTATCAACCACAACCCAAATAGAATCAAAACCCTTTCTAGTCTTAGGCAACTCAACCACAAAGTCCATGTTAATCTCCTCCCACTTCCAAGTAAGAATCTCTATGTCTTGGGTTAGGCCACCCGACCTTTGATGTTCGACTTTGACTTGTTGGCAACTATGGCAACCGGATACAAATTTGGCAATGTATTTCTTCATACCTCTCCACTAATAAACCTCTCTCAAATCTCTATACATCTTCGTAGAACCGAAGTGGATAGAATAGGAAGAATTATGAACCTCATCAAGAATCTTCTCTCTCAAGCCATCAACACAAGGCACACACAACCTACCTTGGTACCTAACGGCACCATATCCCCCTTGGGAGAAAACCTCCACCTTGCCCTCCTTCACCATGGTCTTCAATTCTAACAAGGAGGGATCAAGATCTTGCTTTGCTTTCAGCTCATCAAATAAGGAAGACGGTGAACCATCAACAACCATAATACTACCATTATCAACCTCTTCCAACCTAACCCCCAATCTACCCAACCAATGGACCTATGTAGCCACCTCTATGGCCCCACACATGAGCTACGCTACCCATAGACACCTTACTGAAAGCATCCGCCATAACATTAGCCTTACCGAGATGATAATGCACACTGATATCATAATCCTTAAGAAGTTCTAACCACCTTCTTTGCCTCAAGTTGAGATCTTTTGTTGAGTGAACACATATTGGAGGCTCTTATGATCGGTAAACACATCAACATGCACCCCATATAAGTAATGACACCATATTTTCAAAGAAAAAACCATGATGGCCAATTCAAGATCATGAGTAGGATAATTCTTTTCATGCACTTTGAGTTGCCTAGAAGCATAGGCTATCACCTTACAATTTTGCATCTACACACATCCTAAACCAACCCTTGAAGCATCACAATACACAACAAACCCTTTTAGCCCTTCCGATAGTGATAAAATAGGGGCAGACACAAAAGCTTATCTTTCAATGTTTAGAAACTCTTTCACACTCATCGGTCCACACAAATTTGGCCTTCTTTTGAGTCAACTTGGTCATAGGGGAAGCAATAAAAGAGAACCCATTCACGAACCTCCGGTGATAACTCACTAAGCCCAAGAAACTTCTAATATTTGATGGGATTAATGGTCTAGGCCAATTTCTAATCACATCCGTCTTTTTAGGGTCCACCTTAATACCATCCCCCGACACCACGTGACCTAGAAAGGCAACTTCTTTTAACCAAAATTCACACTTCTCATATTTAGCATACAAATTCTCTTCCCTCAATCTTTGTAGCACTACCCTCAAATGAGCCACATGTTCCTTCTCAATATGAGAATAGATCAAAATATCATCAATGAAGACCACCAACAACAAATCAAGGTAGGGTTTAAAGACCCTATTCATAAAATCCATGAAGATAGCCAGTGTATTGGTTAACCCAAAAGACATAACCACAAATTCATAATACTCATACCTAGTCTGGAAGGCCATCTTAGCAATGTCACACTCTCTCACCTTCACTTGATGATACTTGGATTGAAGATCAATCTTAGAGAAGCGGCTAGCCCCTTGAAGTTGGTCAAACAAATCATCAATTCGAGGTAGAGGATACTTATTCTTTGTGGTGACCCTATTAAGTTGTTGGTAGTCAATACACATTCTAAGAGACCCATTCTTCTTCTTAACAAACAATACCGGTGCACTCCAAGGTGATTGGATAGGCCTAGTAAATCCCTTCTCCAACAAGGCCCTCAATTACTCCTTCAACTCCTTTAACTCCATCGAGGCCATATGGTAAGGGGGAATAGAAATGGGTTGAGTATCGGGGAGGAGGTCTATACCAAAATCTATTTCCCTTTCGGGAGGAACACCGGGAAGGTCATTTGGGAAGACATCTAGGAACTTATTTACAATCGGAATCGACTCTGTAGAAGGGACTTTAGACTCCACATCTCTAACCCTCACAAGAGGATAAAGACACCCTTTAGAGATCAACCTTTGGGCTTTAATGCAAGAGATGAACCTACATTTGACCACCACATCATGACTATCCCACTCAAGGATAGGTTTATTTAGAAATTAGAATTTGACCCTACGAATTCTATAATCAATAGAGGAATAATATGCACGCAACCAATCCATCCTAAGAATGACATCAAAATCAACCATATCCAACTCAAAAAGATCACAAGGCAATATTTTATGCAAGATGCAAGTGGGACAATTTCTATAGACCTTTCTAGCAACAATAGATGCACCAATAGGAGTAGACACCTCATAAGACTCACACAACAATTTGGGCTCAACATGAAACTTTTTGGCAATAAGAGGAGTAACAAACGAAAGAGTGGTACCTGGGTCTATCAATGCATACACATTAAAATCAAAGACTTTTAATATACCGGTGACGACATTGGGAACCTCATTAACCACTTGCCTCCTATGTAAAGCATAAAATCGATTGTACCTTGGGGCACCACCTTGTTGACTTCCTCTTCCCAAAGGAACCGCATTAGCACCTCAGCCTTGAGGGAACATCCTTACCCTTGTTCCAGTTGCTAGGGTAATCTATCGTCTTGTGGCCCACTTCCCCAAAACAATAGCAAGCATTAGTAGGCTCATGCATGGGCAACCATGACCCTTACCACATCTTGGACACACGGGTCTAGGCATCACACCCACCACCCTCTTGGGGCCTTGGGTAGCCATTCACAAACCTCCAATTAGGAACATGAGAAGACCCTTGGCCTTGGTGAAATCGGCCACCCTTAGTACTTTGAAACTTACCATCAAAATGGGCCCTCTTGGTCTCATGATCCCTTCTCTTCCTCAATTTCTCCTCCTCTAATTGTTCGATATAATTCATCAAGCGAGACAAATCCATGTCATTGATCAACATAGCGGTAGGATATTCTTCTCTTACCAAATCAGAAACACCCATCACAAACTTATCCATTCTGTACCTTTAGTCCACAACCAAGTGTGGAGCATATTTTGAGAGTTGGTTGAACTTGAGGGCATACTCTCTCTCACTCATAGATTCTCGCTTCAAGTTCATGAACTCCACTAATTTGGCTTCCCTAAGTCAACAGGGAAGAACTGGTCGAGCAAATCCACCTTAAACTCCTCCCATGGTATCACATTATTATTCCTCTTCTTCTCCTTCCATTAAGTGTACCATATTTGAGCCACCCCCTTGAGTTGGTAAGCCGCCAACTTCGCCCTTTCTTCCAACCTCACACCCATAATGGACAACACCTTCTGTACCTCATCGATGAATTCCTAGGGGTCATCATCCACCCTAGATCCATTGAACTCCGGTGGGTTCATTCTCATAAAGAATCTCACCCAAGATGCCGGAGTAGGAGCATGAGGAGCTTTGGGCCCCTTGATTGGCTTGATTAGCTATAACTTATGCAAGCAAAGTATGAAACGACCCAAGCCTGGGGTCTAGATGTGACACGGCAAATGGGGAACTCGAAGGAACCCCAAACAAGTCTCTTTACTTGTCATTACACATCCTTGATCGCGGAAGCATATAAAAGATATGTAGAATGGAATGGGGGCATTTGGGCTAAGGGAAAGTTTTGCAACACATCAACATCAAGAGACAAGGAATCATAGCTCATATCATAAATACATAACTTGTCCAACATACACTTCCACATACATAGATAGAGCGGGGCCAAGACAAAGTAACCGGGCTCACCCTCATAATCAAGTAGAACATAGGCTAGTGTCTCAATACATAGATAAGAGGAAAAACATAAACCAAAGTCCCCGAAATGGAGGACTCACCAACAATCTTGGAATAGCATCGTCTAGCCACGTGCAGGAGGATGATCAACTCGGGCACCGGTTCCTACATTGTGATATCATTGTAGGCAAGAGTATGCGTTAGTATATTTGAATGTACTAAGTATGTGGGATGCAATACAACAAGAGATTTTCATAGTCAACATGCATAAAAATAGGCAATAGGCATAATATAGTAATATGACATGTATGATCAATGCATAAGTAAAACATGCTTAAGTAATCGATACTTAAATAGAATATCATATGTGTAGAAGAGACCAAGCTAGCTATTCAAGGTATAAAATCTTTTGTGGTTGTGTGGTATAAAACCCTCACATTGTTGATGGTAATCACACCTTACCAACACGGTGACGAAGTATAAACCCCTCGCATGGTTGATGAGTATAAACCCCCAACATGGTTACCCAGGCTCTTGTCCCCCAGATCGAGCATGGTCTGATGCAACACTTTTTATAGGATTTATCATACGCACTAGTGCAACATTTTATATAGGAATAATCATATACATAAGTGCATTTCATAATCATAACATCATTCATATCATATCTCATGCTTTGGACCTTCATTTACTCATGAAACCATAACCGGACATTTTATCAAACACCTTGGGGGTGTGTAATGGGGGTAAAAGACTATGCAATATAAAGATGAAATCATGCAAGAAAATCCATTTTAAAACCATCAATCAACACCTTGCAACACCCCCAAGATATTCACATCAAGACCCCTCATCAAATCCAACATTAGATCCAAGATTTGAAGCTCAAAACATGCTAAAACAACCATACTTTCATGAACTAAAAATCATTGTGTAGTAAATTTCTCAATATACAAGACCCACTGTTACACCCCTATTTTTTCCCCCGCGAATTTTTGAAAAATAGAGTTTTTTCAATTAAAGTGATGTTTTTGAAAAGGGATTATGTTTATTCAGAGTCGCCACTTGGAATTGAGCCTTGGTGTTCCAAATCACCTTATTTAAATCCCTAATCAAAAGGAAGTTGACTCTTTTATTATTGGTCTACAAATATAAAGATCGGGTAAGAAATTCTGTTGACCGATGAGAAGGTGTTAGGCACCCCTCTAGTCCCATGGTTCTAGCACGATCGCTTTTATCAACCTATACTCGTCTTAATTATTTTGATGATAAATTGTGGCTATGAACCTTAATTTGCTCATTTTTTTTAATTATAATTATGAATCTTATGAGTCTCAACTTAGATGCGTCACCGCATTCTTCGTCTAGACATTAGAGGCATGATCGCCTTCTCTACAACTTAATAATTTTGTAATCACATTTTAATTTGAATGAAAGAAAATTATCAAACTCACTTAGTCATGATATGTCACCGCATCCTTGAGGGAAAAACCACCCTTTATCCATCTGTTTATTTTTAGTTGTCGATCTAGTTTATAGAAAACAATTCAACTATTATAATCATACCATTTTTTTTAACAAAAAACATAGCCTCGTATCAAAAATATATGATCCATGCGGTCACGGTGGGCTAGCAGTGACCATAATTCATTATTATATGGTTGATTTGCAGATTTTAATATTGCATTAATTGGTATACAAACTGATTAATAGGTTTATTGCTATAAAAAAAATTTGTTAAAAGTGTACCTGTTGCAAGTCATGCATACATTTAAATATATCTAAATCCTAAAACAAGTGTAATAATGATTAAGGTATTTAACATTTCGACAGTCAAGTTTCTTTTCTTTGAGATACACCCAAGCATAAAATATTTTTTGACATATATTTTTTTTTTAAAAAAATAAAGGTGTTTATTCAACAAGTTATTATAATATGATATACTCAACATATTCTGCCTCTTTTTTTTAAAGGAAAGATCTTCGCCGATGGCCTTGATTCACATATAATGTATTCTTCTTTGATATATATCTTCACACCTCTGCTAATGAACAGACTTATAAGAAAGTACCTCAACGGTATTCAAGAACATCCCAAATACAATAAGGAATGAATTTTACGTAATAATCGACTTTGCACACTAAGTAATGTAACGAACTGTTTGAATAACCTTGTACATAATTTGATTGACAATAAAAGTTACAGAGAATAAATAATCTAGAATTGATTAAGAACCTGTGTGATGAACTGACTAAAGGAGAAGCTTGAAAACCTCGAACAAGAGCCAAACCAAATTCGAAAATTTTCTTCTTCTTTGTGCGCCTCCTTTTTTGTGTGTGTACGCTCATTTCTTTTTTGAAATCTCCCTTCTACTTTTTTTTTTTAAAATCTCAATCCTCACTTAAATTTCACCCTCCCCTTAATTATAATCTTGTATTATTATATATAAAGAGTGGGTGAGGAAGTTGTGTTGTGATGTATGAGAGTTGAAAAAAGTAAGGAAAGTTTAGAATTTTTTTTTTAAAAAAAAAAAAATCAACGTGCATGTGCGTGTAGATGGGAATGGGGCATGATTTTATGTTTTTTTTTAGTTAGTGTGTGTGCATAAAAACCGGAAACAAGACATTCTTCATGTGTTGTGTGTGTAGTGACGTGAGGGAGTGTAGTGCAGATTTTCTAGGTTTTTTTTTTGTTCTTTTTAATTTAGTTTAATCATTTACTTA
>JAPFFP010047765.1:0-10190 GCA_026153255.1 Solanum medicagineum
GTTCTGGTTGGCTGAGTTTCCTTGCAGGTGGGTTAGTCAGTAAAACAAAGGAAACTCTGCCGGATTTTCTGTAAGTTCATCAAGCAATAGTTTGTACTTTTGTACCAGTGATAGTGCCTAATCGGCACTAGTCACGGCCCCGGGGTCGGGTCGTGACACCAATTGTCAGTGAAGAACTCATTATTGAGAACTTCAAAAGGTTAGTAATTTCTTCTGAAATTCAGTGTTTAATGTGATACTAGTCATGCTGCATCTTGATTTTGTAAGAAGTTTGATCTTATTAGTTGCTTCCGCTACTTAATTTCTAACAATTGGTATCACATTATCACGACCCAAGCCAGGGGCCTAAACGTGACACGGCGAATGGGGAACCCGAAAGGACTCCAAACAAGTCTCTAAACATATCGTCACACATCCTTGATTGGGGAAGCATAGAAAAAACATATTCAATTAAAGTAAGGGTAAGGGGACTAAGGAAAACTTGCATAAACATCGAAGTCAAAAGTCAAAAGTCAAGAGTCAAGCTCATACATAGTACACACCTTGTCCAACATACACCTCTAAAACATAGAAAGAGTGGGGGCCAAAATAAGGTAACCGAGCTCACCCTCATAGTCAAATATAACATAAGGTAGTGTCTCAATACATAGATAATAGGGAAGAGACATAACAAAGTCCTCGACATGGAGGACTCACCACAAGCTTGGAGTAGCACCGTCTAACCACGTGGAGGAGGAGGATGATCAAATTTGGCACTGGTCTCTACATGGTGATATCATGTAGGCAAGAGTATGTGTTAGTACGTTGGAATGTACTAAGTATGTGGGATGCAATGCGACAAGAGATAGGCATCATAATCCAAAATGCAAAAACGATGGACAATAGGCATATTATAGCAAGATGGCGTGTATGATCAATGCATATGTAAATCATGTTTAAGTATATCATGCTCATATAGAATATCATATGTTAAGAATGAGACCAATCAAGTTATCCAAGGTATAAACCCTTTGGTGGTTGATGGTGGTCCGCCATCCATGATGACGAAGTATAAACCCTTCGCATGGTTGATGGTGATCGCACCCCGCCATCCATGGTGACAAGGTATAAACCCTTCGCATGGTTGATGATGGTCACACCCCAAACATCCATGGTGACGAGCTTTAAACCCCTCGCATGGTTACCCGGGCTCTTTTCCCCCCGAATCGGGTATGGTCTATGCAACACTTTATGTAGGATTCATCATAGGCTCTAATGCAATATCTCACGTAGGAATAAACATATACGTCAGCTCATTTCATCATCATAACATCATTCATATCATATCTCATGCTTTGGACCTTCAATTCCTCAAGAAATCATAACCGGACATTTTATCAAACACCTTGGGGGTGCGTAATGGGGGTAAAGAAAAATGCAATTTAGAGATGAAATCATGCAGTAAAATCAGTGGTAAAATATTTAATCAACACCTTGCAACACCCCCAAGACATTCATATCAAACCCTCATCAATTCCACATTAGATCCAAGATTTGAAACTCATGCTTAAATAACCATACTTTCATGCATTAAAATCACTATGCAGTAAATTTCTCAGTATTCAAGACGCACATGTAAAATCAACTTCAAGTCATGCATTATTAACTAAAAGAGGGTTTAGGCACCATGGGTGGAAGGACCCAATGGTTCAACACCACATACCTTAGCTTTGGAGAAATTCTTGGTGAAGGTTGACAATGGAGACTTGAAGCTTGAAGAGAATCCTTAAATCCGGATGAGGGTTTTGGGACTTTGATTTTTTAGAGTAAAATAAGACTAAGTGTGGGAATGAGTTTTGGAAAATGTTTAAAGTGATGTAAAAGTAAAATAATTCAAAGTATAAGTGAAAATAAGCTTGGAAAATTTGGCCCAACACTTAGAAAAATACTGAGCATGCTAAAAAAACACGCCCAAATATACATCTGCATCGCAGAAGTGACGCAAAAACTCCAATTGCTTTGCTCCGCAAAGCGGAAAGCTCTTTGGAAATTGTACCATGTAAAACTTCATAAATCGATTTCTTCGCTTTAAAATTGAGCTACCCTTGTCACCCTAATTTGGACCCCCTGAACAAGAATATGAAGCCGGATTTTTAAAATAATGAACAGATTTTTAGATATAAGGAAATCAAAATTTTTTGACATTCCGAGGCACATTTTTAGGTACTTTTGGGGTCATTTCAGAGATGTCATCTTACAATAATAATATGACTATCATGGCATATCGCAATTGATAGTTTTTGTACATATATTTTACTGTTATGTGCTTCAAGTATCATGTTTCTATGTTGATTACTTGATAATTCATTCATGTATTAGAAAAGAGTTTTTTTAATCTGAAATCTGAAAATTAATTATGATATATATATATATATATATTGTGTATATATCATTGTTTAATTTTTGAGTTTCACATGAGATAAACAAATTGTTACGAATCTATTAATGTAAAACTTATTAAACAATTTGTTCTAATTTTTTTTAGAAAAACGAAAAAAATTCACATATTGTCAGTTATAATTGTTTGATTATAGAAAAATTATCGTTTATCATAAACATCTATGTTTGTTTTTAAAAAAACAAAATCAACAGGAGAACTAGTGCCATGGCAGCGCCTTAGCACTGCCTGATGGCATGGTTGCCTTGCCATGGCAGAATTGTGCTATATTTATACATGTAGTTTCACATAACAGCATACTCTGTAACTGAGTTGGACCTATGTTTTATTTTTAACTGGTGATATATGAACATGTGAATATGTTTGCTTTAATAGTTAAGTTTTCCTATCAGATCTAACTGTTTATAAGCTTGCATATTTATTTTCTTGTTTTTCTGATTATGTATGTATATTTAATGAAGTTTTTCTTATCTCTCATATTAATTATGTCTCATTTCAACACTTTATCCTTTATTCTGAATCAAAATAAACTAGAGTGATTGAATTATGTTGACTGGAACTGAAACTTAGATATAGTCTTGACTTCTAAGGGTTATAAATTTGTGTTGGTTCAAGAATGTCCTATCAAACTAACTAATCTAATTGAGGACAAGAACCAAGCCTATGACAAATAGGATAAGGCTGATGAGATAATAAGATGCTACATTTTTGCCTCAATGGCGAATGTCTTGCTGCATCAACATCAGTCCATGCCATCGACTTACGATATGCTTTCATCTATTAAGAAGGTGTTTGGAGAGCAAAATCATGTCGCAAAGCAGACTGCCATAAAAGCCCTTTTAACCACAAATATGAATGAATGATCTTCTGTCAGGGAACATGTGTTGAAGTTGATAAGTTACTTGAATGAGATGAAGATACTTGGTGTTGAGATTGATAAGGACTCTCACATTGAGATGATCCTTCAGACTTTCCGAGATAGTTTTCAACAGTTTCGCTTAAACTATAATATGAATAAGATGGACTTGTCCTTAGCGAAATTGTTGAATGACCTGCAAGTGGTGGAGATTATAATCAAGCAGCAAGCTTGTGCGGGATATTTGGTTGACAAGGCTGGACCCTTATCTTCAAAGCCAGCAAAAACCCATAAAACAAAACAAAGAAGAAAAAACCCCTATAAGGCTAAGATACCTGGAGGTGCTAAGGGTGGTGTGGCCAAGCCGAAAGGCAAGTTCTTTCATTGTAAGTGGCCTGGACACCATAAAAAGCAATGCCTCTATTATTAAGCTAAGCTAAAAAAGAAAGGCAATTCTTATTTAAATGTCGTTAAAACCTATTTAGCGGCTGTTTCTACCCAATTATGGGCTATAGCTTTGGGAGCCACTGATCATATCTGCACTTGTTTACAGGAATTTCAGGAAATGCGACGGCTAAATAAAGATGAAGTTTCTATTTTTCAAGCAAATGGGGAGCCATCACAAGTTCAAGTTGTTGGAATAATTGCATTTTCTTTTAGTAGTTCCAGACTTTTAGTTTTGAATAATGTTTTGTATGTTCCTTCTTTAAGGAGAAATTTACTCTCTATTTCGAAACTTTTGAATGATTGTTATGATGTGAATTTTATTAAGAATAATGTTATTGTTAAACATTCTAACCGTTTTATGCTTAGTTCTCCCAAATTACAAAATTTGTTTGTATTTGAAGTTTTTCATAACATGCTTCCAAAATGTAAATTTAATAACTTTTTCTAATAAAAGAAAATGGATTTTTGAATTGAGTCCAACTTATTTATGGCACTTACGTCTATGTCATATTAATCTAAATAGGATTTCTAGGTTGGTTTCTGATGTACCTTTGATTTCATTGAAAGGGGAGACACTCCCAACCTATAAATCCTGTTTAGAAGGTAAAATGACAAAGAGACTCTTTCCTTCTAAAAAGGAAATCAAGCCAATAATAAGTTAGAACTAATTTATTCTGATTTGTGTAGCCCTATGAATGTACAAGCAAGAGGTGGTTTTGAGTATTTTGTGACATTCACAGATGATTACTCAGAATATGAATACATTTATTTATTGTCCTGTAAATTTAAGTGCTTTAAAAAATTCAAAGAATTTAAAGTTGAAATGGGAAGGTACATAATAAATCAATTTAACCATTACGATCTCATGGTGGTTACCTTTATGCGGAATTCATTAAGTACTTATCAAAACATGAAATTAGTTTTCAATATTCTGCCTTAGAAACACCTCAACAAAATGGTGTGGCGGAACATAGAAATAAAACTCTTTTAGAAATGGTTAGATCAATGTTGAGTTGTTCTGATTTACCTTCTAGCTTTTTGGGGTATGCCTTAGAAACAACAAATTATATTCTGAACTTGGTTCCTCTAGATCTGTACCTTTGACCCCATCTGAATTGTGAAATGGGTAGAAGCCTAATCTATGGCATATTCGTGTTTGGGATTGTCCAGCACACGTGCTAAAAGGGAAAACAGATAAATTGGAATGAAGTACGGAAGTATGCATTTTCATTGGCTATCCAAAAGGCACTAAAGGTGGTTTATTTTATTATCCTAAGGACCAGAAGGTCATTGTCTCAAAAATTTCAAGTTCCTAGAATAAGACTATTTAATGAACCATGTTGCTAGAAGTAAACATTTATTATGGGAACTCTCCTGGATCATAGACATACCATTATGATAAAATAGTGGGAGATATGTCGCTCGAAAAACTAATCCACCTGAGGCTGCACCAGAGGATGTTTTGGAGGAAATTCTAAACATCCCACTACCCCAAAGTAGTGGAGCAATCTACAGCAAACTGTGATTATGGACGAAAACGTTCAGAATGGTCAGCACATTCAGAATTTAGATCCAGAAGTAGGAACTTGTAGTTGCTAGTCATCGTAGTAGCAGAGTGATTAGAATGCCTGAAAGGTTTATGCTCTTGGGAGAATCATATAATAGAATTCCCGAAGAGCCTAACACAGAACCATTACATTACGTCAAAACACTACATGATAAAGATGCTGAAAAATGAATTATTGCCATGAAATCTGAAATGGAGTGTATGTACTCTAATCAAGCGTGGGATCTTGAAAAATCACCTATGGAAATTAAGCCTATTGGTTGTAAGTGTATCTTCAAGAAAAAAAGAGGTGTAGATGGAAAAGCTAAAACTTTTAAGGTTAGGGTTATTGTGAAAGGGTTTACTCAAAAAGAAGGAACTGATTACGAGGAAACTTTTTCACCAATAGCCATGCTTAAATCCATTAGGATTTTCCTGTTCATTGCTACTCATTTTAATTATGAGATTTGGCAAATGGACGTCAAGATAACTTTTCTAAATGACAGTCTTGGTGAGTGTGTCCACATAAAACAACTAGAGGGTTTCATAGAAAGTGGCAATGAACACATGTTGTGTAAGCTTAAGAGATTCATTTCTAGATTGAAACTAGCATCAAGAGCATGGAACATTTATTTTGACAAGTTAATTAACACTTTTGGTTTAGATTAATTTGAAAATGAATCATGCATCTATAAGAAATGGAAAGGAAATGGAGTAACATTTTTTTATTCTGTATGTTGATGACATCTTAATTATAGGAAATAATGTTAGCATATTGAACTCTGTTTAAGGAATGATTGTCACCATGTTTTGATATGAAAGATTTGGGATAAGCCAACTATATCCTTGGAATCAAACTTATGCGAGATCATAAAAAATTGATATTAGGCTTTTCTCAAACACTTTATATTGATACTATTCTTGCAAGATTCAACATGAAAAATTTTAAAATAGGGATATCTTTCTTTTAGACATGAACTTACTTTATCAAAGAATCAGTCACCCAAGACAGATGATAATATAGATAGGATGAAGGGGGTCCCTTATGTATCTGCAGTAGGGAGTCTTATGTATGTTATGTTATGTATTAGACTAGATATTTGCTTTGTTGTTAGCATAATGAGCAGATTTCAGTCTAATTCTACGCAAGAACATTGAACTGCATCAAGCATATAATCAAGTATCTAAAAACGACTAGGGATTACATGCTTGTTTTTCATTCTGAAAATCTAGTACCTACTGTGTACATATTCAGATTTTCAGTCAGATAGAGATTCAAGAAAGTCAACCTCAGAATATTTGTTTACTCTAGGAAGTGGAGCTATAATATGGAGGAGTATCAAGCAATCCTGCGTTGCTGATTTCACCATGGAAAAGCTGAATACGTTGATGCCTCTGAGGTGGCTAAGGAGGCTTTTTGGCTCAAAAACTTCCTGAAAGAGTTTGAAGTGGCTCCCTGGATTGAAGCACCGATCACACTTCATTGTGATAATAGTGGTATGGCTACAAACTCACAAGAACTACGTAGCCTTAAAAGAAATAAACGCATTGAGAGCAACTATCACTTGATTCGTGATATTACGTAAAGGGGTGGTGTAAGAGTGCTGAAAATTGAGTCAATAAACAATTTGGTGGACTCGTTCATGAAAGTCTTACCTCAGAAGGTTTTTGATAAGCATGTAGAAGAAATGGGTGTTAAAATTGTGAATGCATGGTTATGAGTCTAAATGGGAGATTGTGGGGATATACTATTAACCATGTATATGTGTTATAGTATTTTATTTTAATCCCTTGTAAAGACTTTGTACATTATTTTATTTATTATAATAAAAGTCTTTATTTAAATATTTCATACATGTGTGTCCATATCTTATATAGTAGGCAATTTTGTGTATGGAGAAATTTAGCTCATATGCGTAAGAGTAAAATTGTCATTTATATAAGTTAAAATTAAGTGTTCACGGTCATAGATGAGGAAGGACAAACATCTAGGTGATCATAAGGCAAGATTAAATATGATTTGATCTTAATCATGGGGATAGTGAAATTCTGACTTATTGTGCTAATACAGTTTTGTATGTATTGAATGGATGAATTGGAGAATTTTATTTATACTTTGAATATTTATAAATAAATTCTAGTCCATTGCAGGTACTTATACTCTTAAGCTTGATATAATTATTATGAGTTATGTGATTTGTTATATTATTTTAATCCATTAAAAGGTGAGACTTTTTGATGAGTCAATAAATTCCATGATTAGTTGATAGACCTTGTCTCGATCTCGAGTTGAATGCACCCATTTATAGTTACTTAAGAGTTTTCACGTGAAAACCCTGCAGGTGAATTTTATATCTGTCACGTGAAATAAATTAAGTATAAATGATAAAGAATTAATTTAGTCAATAAATTAACTTTTTTTAGAAGATTTAATTTTATTGATTGGTGTCGGTAATTTTAACACGGGGGTTAAATAAGATGCGATAGTATTTTAAATTTAATATTGAGGAGTGCAATTACATATCTTTAATGAAAGGATATGTAATGTTTTTACGATATGATTAATTCATTCTTTTGAGAATTATTATCGTAAATGAAAACCTCCGTTAAATATATCCTTAGTCCCTACTATGCCTGATTAATTAGTCAGTTTTGAGAAAAAAAATTTTGCTGAAATAAAATAAGTGGTTTTATTATATATATTAAAACACTGATTTGAAAATATTTCAAACTAAAAATGGGGATAAAAAATGTTTTTGAATAAATAAAATCAATAGATTTATTATTTAATAGATGCTAATTTGGAAATATTTCATTTTTTAATGAAAAAGAATAAAAACGTTTTTTGTGGTTTAAGACGTATTAACTAGTCCTTAATATGGTCTAATAAAGGTTATCAGTTTTTTTCCTTTTCTTAATAAAGAATAAAAATATTTTTGAGGATTTTATTGGATTTTTATTACCCCTTAATAACCTCATAAACATTAAGATCCTTGGTCTTCTTCTGTTGATGGAGTGAAGAATAAAAATGGGTCTTCTGGAGAAAAGGAGATACAAATACAGAAAAAAATTACAAGTTTCCTCAATTACTTGACCACACAAGTTGTTGGCTAGATAGTTGATCAGGAAATAGCAGAAGACCAAGTCCTAGATTCGTCCAACTACCACAGAAGAAATAATTATTGAGAACTTCAAAAGTATCACGCCCCGAGCCTACACCTTGGACGTGACCGGCACTCAGAAACCATTGTTGGCTCCCAAGCGAACCACTTGGCTCAACTCATTTATTCAATTCACGGAAGATTTAATAAAACAAAAGGAAGTACTTAAGTGGGCATGCTAATTCTCATGTAAAATGATTTTATATCTTGTATTAAAATAACTCAATGTTTCACTTCAATTAAATAATAATAGTTCTTCAAAATTGACTCTGAAAGTAAGACAAACTCTACTATTCTCTATCTAACTCAGTCTATGAAGCCTCTATCAACTCATAAGAAGGTGCCAAGACATGTTCAAGGCTACCTCAAGACAATGAAACAAGGAATGAACTAAAATAAAAGGGTTCTTCTGAAAGTAAGGAGCTCTCACCAGTGCCTGCGACTGAATAGATTTTCAACAAGTGCTTGCTGAGGATCTCTAGAACCTGTACCTGCATCATGAAATGATGTTGCACTGAATGGCATGAGTACGTGGAATGTACAGTATGTAAGATGGCTAAAAAGTATTAAGAACAGGATACTGACTTTAAATTGAACTTTGAGATAGCTTAATTGACAAACGTATGTCATGCAAGTAAGACATATGTTTTTGAAATTGTTTAGAAGTGCAACTTAATATAAAAGAATTACTGTCTTTAATAGAATAATGAGCACAATAAAATATATAAAAATATGATACTCAAATGCTTAGCTCTGCAAATAGCTCAACTCAATTAAATATGCAACATAATAAAAAGAAATAATTTAATAATTAAATAATAAATCTCTGTGTGTAACATAATAAACTTTACTTTTTGGGGAATTTCTCCGATCGGCAACCATCACAATGAGCTTCACGATGATACAACGTCTTACCAACGCTGTCAGAGTCGTCTCATACTTCGCCGGGGTAAGGAATGAAAACTAGGGGAGTGGACCCATCCCAAAACTAGGCAATCTCAGTGGCAAGTGAGGAGTTGTACCTTGGTACAATCCTATCCTACGCTGGCTACATAGTTTCTGAGTTCAAGCTATTATTATTACTTTCACTCATATCGGTGCTCAACACTACTCCCAAAATTATTAATTATATGCTCATACTTAAAAGAATATTCTTGCTTAAAGTATTACTTTCTTTTCTTTGGGACTTATTCCAACTTAACTTTCTCTTAACTTTTCTCAAAATTGTCTAAAATCATAGGCTTCAAGCTTCACTATTCATATAAGACTTATACTAATACTTTACCTGAATTTAAAATAAGATTTAGAACTTCATAGATTTTTGTAGTAAATTCAGGGTTTAACTAATTTAACAATTAAAAGTAGTATCTCAACTTAAGACCCCAATTTAGTAGAAAATTTTAGTAAATCTCATGTTTTTCTTCAAAACTCATTAAATCACGCATTATCTCATCAAAATGTGTTCCTTAAAATATACTCTTTGAACTCAATAAAATACATATATAATATTAGTTTAAATTACTCTTTCATCAATGCATACAAAAGTCATCATCTTAACTAGAACATGCAAAACTTTTATTCAAAATGCTTGTTTAATGCATGAAAAATCGTAAATCTCAATATCAAAGAATATATAGTAAATTCATGATCATTAACCTATTATGGCTCATGGGAAAGTATCCACGAACGAAAATTCCAACAATATAAAATATAAGAATAATAACAATCTCAGTGCATGAATAT
>JAPFFP010047766.1:0-10190 GCA_026153255.1 Solanum medicagineum
TGAAGGGAAATAAACAAAACACGCAACACCCCAGGCAAAGAAATGTACAACGTCTAGGGTATTTCAAGTCAACTACTCACGGTTCCTACAACCCAAGTTGCGGGTGCTTAGCTACTCATGGCTAAGGAAAAATCAACAACAATGAAAATGAATGACATAGTTGAGAGTTTACCCAAAACAATAAAGAACAAGAACACCACAAGTTGCAAGTCATGAGCTTTGATAAATGGAGAATGAGTACAATGTGTGTCTTACAATTCCCAAAAGTGGGTCTTCAAATTAAAAGTGAGAATCTGCACTAAACCCTAAAAAAAACCCTTAGAATACTCAAGAGAGAATATTCAAAGTGTTCTACAAGATATTCAATGTCTCAACTCTCTTTCTAAAACCCTATCATTAACTATTTATACTATTTACAATTTAACCCTAAACTTTAAATAGAAAAGACAGTTGGCACCAGGTACGTTGAACAGGTACGACTCCTAAGGTTACTATTCGTAAACGGGGTTTTGTAGTAGGCACTTTACATTTTAGACTTGACTGTTACGACCCGCAGGAATGAGTCATTGCTTGGGCTATGACTCATACGCTCCTCTCGTAGTCTAGGCCTTCAGTTCTTGGTCCAAAATTTTAGCTCTCTATTTCTTGCTACGAACCCACCTATACGAGTCATAGTGAGACCTACGACTTGTAGAGTGGCCTCGTAGGGCTGACCTGCACTTAGTAGATTTCTGATTTTTGCTCACTATTTCTTGCTACGAGAGCACCCTACGACTTGTTGCTTAGGCTACGAATCATAGGAGGACTCGTATGTCCTGCACTTCAACAAAATCTGCAATTTTCTCCCAAAATTATGCCAAGCTATCTTTCTGCAATAACAACACAAAAACACATAAAAATCATAAAAATTTGCATTAGAACTCGCAAAATCCCTTGTTTTAGGCACCCAGTGTGCTATATTTTGGCAACACATTAGCGACCAAGGATGTGTAATGACATGTTAAGAGGCTTGCTTGGGGTCCATTCGGGTTCCCCATGCGTCGTTTCATATCTAGGCCCTAGACTTGGGTCATGACAGTAGATCAAACTACGGCTCATAGAATGGGGTTTTCCTCCTGGTTACACTTGGAGTTTATTAGACATTCCTCTATATCCCAATCCACAAACACCCTTCTACCGCCTGTAAAATAAATGATGGATCATAAACACCCCCTTGAAGTACCATCCTACACTTAGAAAATTTCACTTCTTCAGGACCTAAACTAGGAGACCTTTTTATGGCTCATAAAATGGACTATAGTTCGTAAACCCTTTCGTCTGGTTACATCTCCTCAACTTCAGAAACCTATTTTGATCCCATAGTCCACGAGCCAGTGTCCATGACTCGTAGACCCTTCTACGGGTCCTAAACCCCCCTTTGTACCTTGATTCCTAGTCTTCAAAATTTCACCAAGTCTAATCTCCATCCACGAGGCCTGTCTATGGTCCGTAAAGCCAACCACGGGTTGTGGATGGGCTCGTACTTGCCTGCACCTGAATCCATTTTCTACACTTCTATTCGGACTCTAACCTTTTAACATATGAGGCCTTATAACTAGATGTCGGTCAAATATGTCCATTGAAGGCACCTTTTGGCTCACCGATATTGTTCCAAAATAAGAAGCATGAATCATTACTCTTATGCATAGACTATCTAGCATTAGACAAAGTCATAGTAAAGAATAAATATTTGATCCTGCTAATACCTGACTTATTTGATAGACTTGGACAAGCTAAATACTTACCAAGGTGGATCCTTGAAAAGGCTACTACCAGGCTTGCATCGCGGAAGGAGATGAGCTGAAGACAACATGTCTGACAAGATACGGAGCTTTGAGTGGTTGGTATTGCCCTTTGGCTTAACCAATGCACCTGTTATATTTTGCACCTCATGAACAAGATCTTTCATCCTTATCTTGATCAGTATGTGATAGCATACTTAGATGATATAGTCATCTACAGCAACACCTTGGTGAAGCATATAGATCACTTAAGGAGGGTTTGTAAAGTCTTGCAAGAGAATGAGTCATATACCAAAGGGGGAGAAATGTGAGTTTGCACAATCAAAAGTACACTTCATGGGTCATTTTATCTTTCATGTTGAGTTATGCATGGACAAGGCAAAGCTATGAGCTATCCAAAAGTGGTAGATCCCTACAAAGGTAACTAAGTTGAGATCCTTTCTTGGGCTTGTTAACTACTATCAATGGTTCATCAATGGATGTTCATCCAAGGCAGCACCATTGACCAAGTTGCCAAAGAAAAACAAGTTATGGGTCTGGCTAGAACATTGTCAAAAGGTGTTTGAAGACTTTAAAGCAGATGTGACTGAGGAGTTGGTCTTGGAATTACCCCACTTTACTAAGACATTTGAAATGTGCACAAATTCCATTGGAGGTGTATTTATGCAAGATAAACACCGAATTGCATTTGAGAGCTGAAAGTCAAATGAAATGGAACAATGTAACACTGTGCAATAAAAAGAGATGACTGTCATTATGCATTATGTCGCACATAAGGACATTACCTGCTTGGGTTGTGGTCAAGATTGACAATGTGGTCATTAGTTACTTTAAGACACAAAAGAAGCTTACAACAAATAAACCTAGCTGGAAGGACTTCTTGGTAGAGTTTGATTATATGCTAGAGTATAAGTCAGGCAAGGTAAACCATATGGATGATGCCTTCAGCCAAAGGCTTAACTTACTGCAATCGCCACAACAATTTGGAACCTTCAAGATGCTATAAGGGAGTGTATGCAGTATTATCATGTAGCCAAGCAACTCATGGAGTTAGCTAAACAAGGGAGATAAGATGCTTTGGGCAGAGGATGGTTTATTGCTTACCACTAGACAGAGGGTATACATGCCTAAATTTGGAGATATTAGCCAGTGTATTATAAAGGAGAGTCATGATACCTTTTAGGTTGAGTCATCAAGGCTAACATCGCAATAGGGCCTTAACTGAGTCTCTACTGCTAGTCATGCATGCAAGAGGACATAGAGTGCTATGTGCAGACTTGTCTTATATGCCAACAGGATAAGGTTGAGCAAAGACAACCTAGAGAACTTTTGGAGTTGTACCAATTGCAGGGCATTCATGGGAGAGTATAACTTGGACCTCATCACATGTCTACCAAATTTTGATAGTTATGGCAGCATCATGGTGATTATAGATAGGCTTTCAAGGTATGCCACTTTTATACCTGCCTAACAAAGTTGCAAAGCCAAGGAAGCTGCCAATGTTCTTCAATAATATGGTGAAGTATTGGGGCTTACCGAGGCACATTATCAATGATTGAGATCCTTGCTTCACTGGAAAATTTTGGAGAGACTTGTTTGATATTCTTAGCATGGAACTACATTTCTTACTAGTTTTCACATGCAAACGGATTGACAGACAAAGCAAGTCAATGCCTTACTAGAGTGCTACTTAAGGAGTGTTACTTAAGGTATTATGTGAGTGCGTGTAAGAAGGATGGGAAAAGCTCTTAGACATGGCCTAATTTTTTCTTATAACTTATTGTGGAGTGAATCCACAGGGCATACACCATTTGAGCTAGCCACAAGCCAACAACCTTAAACTCTACATTCACTAACAACCTCATTTGAAGGAAAGATTCTGGGACCTTATCATATGGCTAAAGGACAGGAGGATTAGCTTGACATCTCAAAGTCTGATCTAGACAAGGTAGCTAAGCAGATGAAGAAATTTGTGGACCGCAAGAGGCGACCCATGGACTATCGAGTCGGGGACATGTCCAGGGTGAAGTTAACCCAAGATAGTTCAAAACTCTATGAGGCATGCATAGTTTATTTCGCAAATATGAGGGTCCATTTAAGATCATTTACAAGGTGAGTAATATCTCACACAAGATTGACATACCTTCACATCTTAAGATTTATCATATTGTCTATGCCATCATGCTTAAGCCATACCACGAAGACAAGAATGACCAAACCAGAGGCCAAACAATTCGTGCACCTATTACTATCACCACCTCACATGATTGAGAGATTGAGAATATCATCGACTATCAGGCTAAATGAAAACAAGGACAATGTCACAACCCAAGCCTAGCGCCTAGACGTGACACAGCGAATGGGAAGTCTGGAGACAACCTAAATAAGCCTCTTAGCATATCATGTACACATCCTTGGTTGCGGAAGCAAAATAAGACAATAACAAGAGTCAAGTGTTAAAAAAAGAAAAGGAAGCAGGACTAAGGGAAGTCTTTCATAATCATAGTAAGATAAGAAGAGTCAAGCTCATAAGCTTATACAACATAGTATCCAACAACACCTCTACTTTAGAAAGGACCAGGGGCCAAGACACTTCCCGGCTCACTCTCATGATAATCAGTATCCAACATAAACAACAAGTCTCAACATAGGATGAATAACATAGATATTGTCCTCGGAGTTGAGGACTTACCAAAAGCTTTCTTCAAGAACCGAACTTGCCACGAGGACGAGGAGGATCAATAGGAGCTACGGTCCCTACATGGTAATATTATGTACGCATAGAGTATGCGTTAGTACTTGGAATGTACTAAGTATGCGAGGTGCGATGCAACAAAGACATATGCCATAATATTCAAAATGCATACATATAGGCAATTGATATAATCTCAATATGACATGTATGATCAATGCTTGTAATGAGCATGTATGTAAAACATTTAACTTGCATAATCTATCATACATATGTGGGAGGAGACCTTAACCGACATAGACCAAGCAAGCTACTACTTGGAATCAAAGGTATGACACCCCATTGGTGGGGTGATGAGGCATGATGAAACGACCCCAAAAAGTGTCCGAAAATGTGCCTCGAAAGTGCCCAAAATTGTATTTTCTATATATCTCAAAATTCATATGCGATATCAAAAATCTGACTTCATATTCTTGTTCAGGGGGTCAAAATTAGGGGGAAAAGGGTCTAACCCCAATTTTTAAGAGCGAAAAATTAGCAATTGTGAAATTTCAAGAATGCAATTTCCAGCCAATCCGCGTCGCGGAAAAAAGTGGCCTGTTTTTCAACTCGGTCCAAGACTTTTAAGTCTTGGGCCTAAGTGTTGCCAAACGTGAAAATGCCTATACTTAACCGTTTTTCACCGTCATATCATACTAAACATCCCCCAATACTCACTCAAACACTTAGCCAATTGTTTTCACTCCTAAATTCAAGTCTCAAACCCTCATCCGGAACTAAGGATTTCCTTCAAGGATCTTCTTCAAAGCTTCAAGTCTCCATCTCCAATCTTCACCAAGTTCATCTCCAAAGCTAAGGTATGTGGGTTTCTTTCATGGGTTCCTTTCACCCATGATGCCTAAGCTCTTTTTACTTAAAATTACATGATTTAAAGTTGATTTATTCATGGGTCTTATCTATTATGAAAATCATAGCACACTATATTGGGCTTATGAAATTGTGATTGTTTTACTATGTTTGGAGCTATGAAGCAAGGGTGTATTGTGAGAATTGATGAAATGTCTTGGTGTATATTGTTTGAGGGTGTTACCAAGTATCTATTGATGGTTTTACACTGATTTTCTAGCATGATTTCACTCTTGAATTGCATGATTTTACACTAGCATTACACACCCTCAATGTGTTTGATAAAATGTCCGATTGTGGATTCTTGAGGAATTGAAGGTTCAATGTATGTCTTATGAGATGAATGACTATATGATGATAGAATGACGATGGAATTATGATGAAAAGGAATGTATATATACGATGATGAAAGGATTGTATACATATATTATAATCTCTATATAGTGTTGGGAATGACCAAGCCTAGCTCGGGGGGTTGTAGGCCTGGGTAATCTATCGAGGGGTTGGTACCTTAGTTGCCTAGATCGGGGGTTGGTATGCCCGGGTAACCTTGTTGGGAGTTGGTACCCATCAACCTTGATGGGGGTTTGTACTTTGTTAACCTCGATGGGGAGTTAGTACTCCATCAACCTCGATGGGGGTTTGTACTCCATCAACCTCATGAAGGGGTTAGTACCTCATGCGCCCATCCAAGGGGGTGGTAGGCCTTGGCTTGCACTAAAATGTCACTCTTTACACTCGTATTATGATCTATATAAGCATGGTTTTACTTCAAACATCAGTCATACATATTATGCACCTATATTATGAGCTTTGACTCTATTGACTCATGATGTTCATGATATGGGAGTTACCCTTAGTCCCTATTCCCCTTGTTTACATTTATTTCTTATTGTCATTCTAATAGCTTCCACGACCAAGGATGTGTAATAATATGCTATGAGGCTTGTTTGGGGTTCCCTATTCATCGGTCACGTCCAAGCCATAGGCTTGGGTCATGACAAAGGTGGTATAAGAGCACTAGGTTGCCAGATCCTCGGAGTCTAACACACGCGTGGATTAGAGTCTTATTCATGGTATGTTGTGCACCACAACTATGAGTATGAGGCTATGAAGCGTCTTAGGAAATGTTTCCCTTCTTTATGTTCTAAGTCATGCTGTAGAGTTGGAGTAAGTTTTTCCCCCTAACAATTGTTCTTTGCTATATTAGATCATGCCTAATACGAGGGGAAGACGAGCCCGCATGCCCGAGGAGCAATCAGCCAATGGAGAGCTTAGGGATGCTCTCACCTTGATTGCACAAATGGTGGCTAATCAAGCCAACCAAGGGGCCCAAGCCCCTCATGCTCCTACACCAATCTCTTGGGCGAGAGACTTCATGAGAATGAATCCCCGAAATTTCATGGGTCAAAAGTGAGTGAGGACCCCCAAGAGTTCATAGATGAGGTATACAAAATTTTTTCTATCATGGATATTGGGTCGAATGAAAAGGCAGAGTTGGCGGCATACCAACTCAAAGGGGTAGCTCAAATATGGTACAATCAATGGAAAGAAGATGACGGAGTTGTCTATGTGGTGCTTTGGGAGGATTTCAAAATGGCTTTCCTTGATCGGTTCTTCCCTCTTGAGGTTAGGGAGGCTAGGTTAGTGGAATTTATGAATTTGAGACAAGGTTCCATGAGTGTGAGGGAGTATGCACTCGAGTTTACCAAACTTTCGAAATATGCTCCATATTTGGTGGCCGACTCAAGATCTAGGATGAACAAATTTGTGATGGATGTTTCTGACTTGGTTAGTGAAGAATGTCGGTCCACCATGTTGAGAAAATAGATGAATAGATAGGGCGAAGCCAGCTGAAGGAAGGACGCGTTAGCGCCCCCTATTTCACTAAAGCAAGAAGGGAGATTAGTGACATGGACTTGTCACGGTTGATGACCTACGCCGAGCAAATGGAAGAGAAAAAATTGAGGAAGAGAAGGGGGCATGAGGCTAAGAGGGCCCGTTTTGAGGGTAAGCTCCAAAGGAGTGGCCTGTTCCGTCAAGGCCAAAGGCCTACTCATGCATTCGATAAGAGGGTTGCAAACAATCTTCTGAGAGCCCAATGTGTTAGGGGTATGGTGCCTATTGATATGTGTCCGAAGTGTGGTAAGGGTCATGGTGGCCCATGTTTAAAGAATACTAGTGTTTGTTATAGTTGTGGGGAGTTAGGGCATAAGGTTATAGATTGCCTTTAAAACTGCATCAAGAGCAAGGAGGTTCGTCCACAAGGTGTTAATGCGGTCCCATTGGGGAGAAGTGGCCGACAAGATGGTGCCCCAAGGCACAACTGGTTCTATGCTTTGCATGGGAGGCAAGGGATTGATGAAGTCCTCGATGATGTTACCGGTATGTTGAAAATCTTTGACTTTGATGTGTATGCATTGATTGATCCGGGTGCCATCCTTTCTTTTGTTACCCCTTTTGTTGCCCAAAAGTTCCATGTTGACCCCGAGTTGTTGCATTGGTCATATGAGGTGTCTACTCCTATCGGTGCATCTATTGTGGCTAGGAAAGTTTATAGAAGTTGTCCTATTTGCATTTTACATAAAATTTTTCCTTGTGATCTTGTTGAGTTAGATATGGTGGATTTTTATATCATTCTTGGATGGATTGGTTGTATGCCTACTATGCTTCTATTGATTGTAGAACCCGTAAGGTCAAGTTTCAATTTCCAAATGAGCCCGTTCTTGAGTGGGAAAGTCAAGGTGTAGTGGTCAAGGGTAGATTTATCTATTGCATTAAAGCCCATAAGTTGATCTCTAAGGGGTGCTTTACCATCTAGTGAGGGTTAGGGATGTGGAGTCTAAAGTCCTTTCCATAGAGTCGGTTCTGGTTGCAAATGAGTTTCTTGATGTCTTCTCAAATGACCTTCCCGGTGTTCCTCCTGAAAGGGAAATAGACTTTTGCATAGACCCCCGCCCCCCAAACTTAACCTATCTCTATTCCCCTTTATTGTATGGCCCTGGCAGAGTTGAAGGAATAATTGAGGAATTTGTTGGAGAAGGGATTTATTAGACCTAGCCAATCACCTTGGGCTGCTCTGGTATTGTTTGTGCAAAAGAAGGATGGGTCCCCTAGGATGTGCATTAACTACTGGTAACTCAATAGGGTCACCATCAAGATTTGGTATCCTCTTCCAAGGATTGCTGACTTGTTTGACCAATTGCAAGGGGCTAGCCATTTCTCTAAGATTAATTTACGGTCCGGGTATCATCAAGTGAAAATGAGGGAGTGTGATATTCCCAAGTCGACCTTCCGGACTAGGTATGGGCATTATGAGTTTGTTGTAATGTCTTTTGGGTTGACTAATGTACCGGCTAGCTTCATGGACCTAATGAATAGGGTCTTTAAACCCTACCTTGATTCTTTTGTTGTGGTCTTCATTGATGACATTTTGATCTATTCTCGTGGTGAGGAGGAGCGTAGGGCTCATTTTATGGTTGTGTTGCAAAGATTGAGGGTGGAAAAATTGTATGCTAAATATGAAAAGTGTGAATTTTGGTTGAGGTGGTTTCCTTACTAGGACATGTGATGTCGGAGGATGGTATTAAGGTGGATCCAAAGAAGGCCGATGTGATTAGAAATTGGCCTAGACCATTGACCCCATCAGATATTAGGAGTTCATTGGGTTTAGCAGGCTATTATCGGAGGTTCGTGAATGGGTTCTCTTTCATTGCTTCCCCTATGAAAAAATTGACTCAAAAGAAGGTTAAGTTTGTGTGGACCGATGAATGTGAGAGGAGCTTCCAAACCTTGAAAGATAAGCTTGTGACCGCTCCTATATTGCCACTACCGGATGGGATTAAGGGATTTGTTGTGTATTGTGATGCTTTCCGAGTTGGTTTGGGTTGTGTGTTGATGAAAAATGGTAAGGTCATAGCCTATGCTTCTAGACAACTCAAAGTGCATGAAAAGAACTACCCTACCAATGATCTTGAATTAGCCGTCGTTGTATTTGCATCAAAGATTTGGCATCATTAATTTTATGGGGTGCATGTTGATATATTCACCGATCATAAGAGCCTCCAATATGTCTTTACACAAAAGGATCTCAACTTGAGACAAAGGAGATGGTTAGAACTTCATAAGGACTATGATATTAGTGTGCATTATCATCCGGGTAACGCAAATGTGGTGGCGGATGCCTTGGGTAGGGTTTCCATGGGTAGCTTAGCTCATGTTGATGGTAGTGAGAAGGAGAAGGCTAGGGAGGTGCATCGGTTGGCTAGGTTGGGAGTTAGGTTGGAAGAGGATGGTAATTGTAGTGTGGTTGTTGTTGATGGCTCTAAGTCTTCTTTGATTGATGAGGTGATGGTAAAACAAGATCTTGATCCTTCCTTGTTAGAAATGAAGGCCTTACTGAAAGAGGGCAAGGTGGAGGTTTTCTCCCAAGGAGGAGATGGTGCCCTTAGGTACCAAGGTAGGTTGTGTGTAGCATGTGTTGATGGTTTGATAGAACGGATCCTAGATGAGGCCCATAACTCTTCTTATGCTATCCACCCTGGTTCCACCAAAATGTATAAAGATTTGAGGGATGTGTATTAGTGGGGAGGTATGAAGAGGGACATTGCTAAATTCATTTCCAGTTGTCATACTTATCAACAAGTCAAAGCCGAACATCAAAAGTCGGGTGGCCCGGCAAGGCTGCCATGCTTATTAAGGAAATGTATATCTCTAGACTCATGACATATGTCTAACAAGTGGAGAGTGAGAAACTGCAAAAGATGAGCACAAAGGACTCCAAGAGGACTCGCTATGATAGTGGATTCTCT
>JAPFFP010047767.1:0-10189 GCA_026153255.1 Solanum medicagineum
ATAATTAGTAATTCGGATTAATGTTTGTCTGGGTGCCCTATCGGCACTAGTCACGGCCCCTGGGTTGGGTCGTGACACTAACAACTCTTATTTTACTAATAGGACTCTTTTAAACTAACACTTTTGACATGCCTCAAGCCAAGTGAATTTCTTACAAGTGTTCTTGTTCGTGTTCGTGATGATGTTCGTGATCGTAAAGAAGAAATATTTTTCATAAGATTTCCAAAAATGTATAGATTTATTTTAATTTGTGTCTCATTTTGGAATTGCAGCTTTTAGTTGACATAAGGGAGATTGACAAATTAAGACGCATCAAAAATTGACACATAAATAAGTTCTAAATCTAGTTAGAGCTTGCTTTCAGCATGCAGGTTGATAACTAGTAGTTTCTGTAATTGTTTTAGCAAAAGATTGACATTAACACTACAAGTCATTAGTGACAATAGATCATTTTCCTTGTAGTGGGAATTGAGTTAATGTCTCTGGATACATTCAAAATTGGTAAAGTTTTTAGCATCATTTATATAGATTTTGGTTGTACTGCTAAATAATTGTTGCAAAATTTTTTTTAAGTGAATTTATACCACTACATAGAGTGTCTAACGGTCTTTTATTAATAATATAACTAAAAATTCTCAAGAGAAATAAGTACAAACAAGGGGGGCTAGGCCTTACTTACCAATTCTAATGAGGCAAGATACCTCTACTAATTAAAACACATGAATAAAAAAAGAGCTGGAGAGAACTAAGTATGCTATGATCATCGCAGAGTTTGTAATATACTCTATGATGATATTGCAGTGAGGATGCTTAAGTAGCAAAAAATTATAAAAGCCATGATGAAATTTGAGTAATCAAACTCAAACTTTGTTTTATAAAAGTATAAACTAAAAACGATACATTGTCCTTCTAAAGTAACCTAAATTATTTTTCTCTTGTCTTCTTCTTCAAAACTTTCTAACAATACTTTATAGTTCATTAATTCTTTTTGGATTTGTTAAATCTTCTTTAGATTACACAAATCTTAGCTAAAAAATATGGTGAATTTTTAGGGTTTTTTTTTTTAATTGAAGATCGACTTTGTTCCTAACTTGTTTCTGTTTTCTCTTATTTTATTTTTTTCTCCATGATTTCTCATAATGATGGAAACCTTTGATCTAATTTTAGTTTTAAAAAAAAGAAAAAAAAATGGATTTCATCTTTTGACATTCTATTGTACAAGTTGAGATACTAGAAGAGTAGAAGTTCATTGAACAAAAACAACTTATGAAGAATTTGATATATATGTAGTCTTCATGTTCTTGCATCTTTTTTTAGTTTCAAATTTACCTATATATGGCTTTTCCAAAGTTCTTGTTGATGATCTTTTTACATTTTCTCTTTTTCTTGTTATTTGTTTTATCGTTTCCATGACCGCTCTAATGGTGCTTTCAATCCTTAGCAAGATCAAGAAAGCAAACAATGCAGCTAACTTTTAAAGAAAAGCCTTTTCCCTAGAATACAAATTGATAAATGAGTAGATTGTGAGTGCTAACTTGTTATTTGTTTTATAGTCTTCATGAACGTTCTTATGATGCTTTCAATTCTTAGTGAGATCAAGGAAGAAAACAATGCAGATATTCTAAAAAGAAAAGGTTCTTTATATAATACGAATTGGAAAATGATGAGTAGATTGAAAAGTCAACTTGTTCGGTATGTACCAAAGACTTAAAAGAAACATCTTTAAATTAAAGTTCCATAAGGAGTGTGACCAATTAAAAATGGAGATTAATTTCCTTTTCATCAAATATTCATTCATAACATACTCTAGTAAAATTGATTATTGACTTTGTCTAACCTTTTTTTTTTTTTTTGCAGTATATGAAAAGTTGGCAATTTTTTTCAATTTTGTGAAGACAATACTAGATGCAAAGTAGGTTCGGACCCAAGAGATTTCTAGAGAAAAAACATATTTGGAGCTTATGGCCGGAAAAATTGGGTACTATTAAAATAAAATAATTATATTTTGCTCTTTGGAAATTCTAGTTGTATTGCAATATTTTTATAGTTTATTTAGATTTAGCTGTTCTTATATTTCCTGTACCTTGACCTCGTTGAAATGTATTATATAGTTTTTCTCACGATTTTGGTTTTTTATCTATCTATTTTTATATATATATAAAAGCTTTTAGAAATGCTAATTCTAATGGTGACGTTCTTTATCTTGAAGTAAAGGCATCCAGGTCTCAGTCTGTAATAAAAATCCTACAAGAAGTCATCCAAAGGTAATCTACCAAACGTACTTTCAATTCTTTCATGTTCTAAGGCACAAACAATTTCACTTCCGAACTCATGGCATTGAGTACATAATGAACATATTGATATATCATAATGCAAATGAAACACCCTGGAAAGGTGCCTCGGAAATGCCCATAATTGTAATTTCCATATATCTCAAAATCGTGCATAATATCGAAAATCCAACTTCATATTATTAATCGGGGGGCAAAATTAAGTGGGAAATGGGTATAACCCGAATTTTAGAAGACCCGTAGTGAAAAATAATTTTTCAAAAATTCGATTTCTAGTGGCTGTGCACGATGGCTCCGCGACGCGGACATGTCGTGGAGCAGTGTAAATCTTTCCTTCGCGTTGGGTCCGCATCCCGAACCAAATGCAGAGCAGTGCAGTTTTTTTTGCTATTTTTTCATTTCGGCCCAAGGGCATTGAGGTTATATCCCATGCTCATTTAAACGTGAAATCGCTCATATTTAGCTATTTTTTAACTCCATATCACTCAAAACACTCTCAAAAGCCTCTCCAAGACTTAACCAAAATTTCATCCAAATTCAATTGTCTCAAGCTTAATTCCGGATCTCAAGAACTCCATTCAAGCTTCAAGTCTCCTTTAAGTCTATATCAAGAAAACCCAAGATTGAGGTATGTGGGTTTCATCATTGTGTCCTTTCACCATGGAGCCCAATCTTTCTTTTTATGAAAATTGCATGTTTTCAAGTTGTATTACTTATGGGTATCTATTGTTATGAAATATGAGCATGACATATGTTGGGGTTTTGACAAATATTGTTGATTATGTATGAATATCTATTTTAAGCTTATACTACGAGTTGATCTTGTCTATTGAGACTATGCATGTTTTGAGCTATGAAAGCTATTAACTATGATGAACTTTTGAGATGGATTTCATTACCCACATTGGGGTTTTGCTACTATATTGGTGGGCTGATTTACATAACTTTAATATGCATTGATTTCACTATTTCATGATCTATACTCTTGCATTTTTTGCATGATTTAAACATGTACTCATATGTGCCCACCAAGTGTTTGATAAAATGTCAAGTCAACAATTCTCAAGTTATTTACATGTTTTACAAGTCAAATGTCTTCATCATGATTAAGGGCTTTCAAGTATGTATTGGATTCATGAGATTACCTATGATTTTGCAAGTATTAAGTTAAGTTCTCAATCACTTTGTTGAGGGGATGTCATGCCTCAATCACCTTGATGAGGGGTGTCATGCCTTGGTCACCTTGTTGAGGGGGTGTCATGCCTGAATCACCTTGTTAAGGGGGTGTCATGCCTCAATCACTTTGTTGAGGGGGTGTCATGCCTCGATCACTTTATTGAGGGGGTTGTCATGCCTCAATCATGTCGTCAAGGGGGTTCCATGCCTCGGTCACCTTGTCCAAGGGGTCTCATGCCTCGGATTCCAAGTAGTAGCCCATTTGGTCTATGATAGTTAAGGTCTCTTCCTGCACATGTATTATGTATTATGCTACTTGAATGATTTACAGGCATGTTTTATTCTAAGCATTGATCATGCATTCCGTATTGAGATTACACTTATCTATTGCCTATTTCTATGCATTTTGACTATAATGGCCTATGTCTTGTTGCATTGTATCCCACATACTTAGTACATTCAAATGTACTAACACATACTTTATGCTTACATGATATCACCATGTACGGACCGGAGCTCCATTTGATCATCCTCCTCCTCCACGTGGCTAGTTCCGATCCTTGAGAAAGCTTGGTGAGTCCTCAAATCCAAGGACAACATCTAGTTAATCATGCTATGTTTAGACTTCTTCTTTATACTAGACAATTGTTATCATGAGGGTGAGCCGAGGGAATGTCTTGGCCCCCACTCTACTCCTTTGAAGAGATGTTGATGGATACATGTGTTTATGCTTATGAGCTCGACTCTCTTATGCTACTATTTATATGAAAGTTTTTCCCTTAGACCCGCTTCCCTTTTTACTACTTCTTTCTTATAGTTACTTATTTTACTTCCGCAACTAAGGATGTGTGCATGTTACGATCAAGAGGCTTATTTGGGTTGTCTTCGGACTTCTCATTCGCCGTATCACGTCTAGGCCCTAGGCTTGGGTCGTGACACCAAACACCATATGTATGCTACTTTCCATTTCTCACTCGAATTCATTGCAACTGTCACACCAAATACCCATGCACTGCATCACTTTCTAATCATACTCTTTAGACATTATCTAATTTGCGTACTTTGCCTCTTTCTAATTTTTTATGCTTAGTCATTTGTTGTTCTGCCATCGTCTCTTACTTTCAAGGCTTTCTTCAAGCGGTTTTCCACGTACCGAAGGAAAGTTCAAAGTGGGACTAGTTTATCAATCTTAGTGCTTTAGATTATCCACTAATGACTCAAGATGGTAAGCTACTTCTATGTGTTGTAGGTCGTCGATCATATATTTCTTTATATTCTCTTTATTAACTTTTTTAACTTGGTTATTTGAAATCTTTTGGTGGAGTAATGGTATGAATCCACTCCATCAAGAGTTGATTGCATCTCTTCATCATCATCACTAAGATCGTCATCGAATCATCATTGTCATCATCCTTATCATTTGAATGGAAAGCCTTTGCCTACAAAAGCAAAACAAGATGTCAAAGCTTTTAGAGATGCTAATTCTAGTAGTGACGTTCTTTATCTTGAAGTAGAAGCATCCAAGCCTCAATTTGTAATAAACGATCCTACAAGAAGCCATCACAAAGGTAATCTATAGAACGTACTTCAAATTCTTTCATGTGCTGAGGCATAAAAAATTTCACTACTAAACTCATGGCATTGAGTAATAACCAACATATCAATATACCATAACCCAAACACCATAGGTATGCTATTTTTCCTTTCTCACTCAAATTCATTGCAATTGTCACACCAAATACTCATGCACTGCATCACTTTCTACTCCTACTCTTTAAACATTATCTAATTTGCATACTTTGTCGCTTTCTAATTTTTTATGTTTGTTATTTGTTGTTCTACCCATCATCTCTTACCTTCAGGCTTTCTTCAAGTGTCTTTCACGTACTGAAGGAAAGTTCAAAGTGGAACTGATTTATCAATCTTAGTGCTTCAGATTATCCACTAATGACTCAAGTGGTAAGTTTGCTACTTCTATGTGTTCTAGGTCGTCAATCATATATTTCTTGATAAGCAAAAGAAACTCTTTGTTAGTTTCTTGACATTAGAGACTATGTCAGGATTAGAGGGCTAACAATGGGCAATAAGGAGAAGCATTATGCCATGTTATAAATATACTAAACATCCAACATTATGGAAATAAATTGGAGTTGATAAACCATCAAAACATCTTCTCTGTCCAGAGACACCAAAAGATACTTGGGGGGATCACCTTCCATACTTGTGTCTTATATAAAAGAAAGGGAAGAAAGACAATGATTAATTTTGCGTGCAAGTTGATCAAGAAAATTTTATAGTTAAACAAAAAAAGTAAAGGTCTAAAAAGGAAATTAATTATTTAAAATTGTTTGGTCAAAGTTCTAACGTGTTCCACCTTGGTCCATATATCAGCATTATTATTTTCTCCCCAATTTTTCGCTCTTTTAATTACTCACTGTGAAAACTTTCCACCAACCAACTTAAAGCGTCCTATGTCATATGTGCGGATGGGGACCATATCTGAAATAAAAATAGCAAGAGTTCAACAAATGGAAATACTTGTGTAAAAGGATGTGATACTGTTTTAACCAGCACTTAGTGCCAACGCCTCTTTGCACTTCTTTGAAATAGGAATACTATTTTTTAGATATGTATTGACCAACTTCATGCCCCAATATTGTAGAATTGATGTGTTTTTCTCATTCCGTTGTATATAAATTGTTCATAAGTACCACTTCAAGTACTAACTTATGTAAATAAATTAATTTCTTCATATACCTGCTGACCATATTTCTTGAATCTACTTATCTTATTTTTAACTATGCAATCTTAGATGCCCCAAATATGTTTACAGAAAAGTTCTACAAGTATGAGAGATTGACTCTTACAACCTTCTAATATTTGGTGAATTTTATAATCTTTTCCAATAGATCAAATAACTTTCAAGAATGATGCACTGACGCGTCTTGATAGAAATGTTTACATGTGTGAATTTTTTTTCTTCAGGATGGTTATCAGTTATGATGAAGCTTTTTTGTGTGTTCAAAAAAGAACTTTTTTCCTTTTAAGTTGTCTCTCAATTATAAAACCAGCCCAAATATCTAAAAAGCAGGTCAATTCCTTCCCTGTTTTGAGTTGTGTATGTGCATATGCATCCTTTGATTTTTTAAAAAAATTTAACTATTATTCATGATTAAATTTACTTTTCTAACTTTGGCTTAAACAAGATTAATGAAAAAAATTACAAAATAATAGTGTAACATAGGATAAAGTTTTTTAATCGCTGAGATTGCAGCTTCTGTTATATTTCTCTCCAGATTTACTGTTCTTATGAATTTTAGATTATTTTTTATTATGTTATTGGTTACTAAGATTTACCTTCCTTTTCACAAGAGAGTACTTGTATTATTTTCTCACCCTACTTTCAATATGTTCTTCAAATGTAAGAGAAGTTGCATTGTTTGTTGTTGTTTTGCTTCTTTGATTCACGTTTTACTATGTGATGTGAGATTTCACAATAGGATTTATGTGATGAGTTTTTTTCCTTGCTCCTACATAAATCTCATTCCTTTTAGGACATATTTCAACCCATCTAGAATTACTTACTCCAACCTAAGTAAATTGGGATCTTTTTAATACTTGAAAAGTTTTATTTGGCATATCTCTTTAACTGATAGTGTGAAGTAATGAGAGTAATTTAAAGATGATGAGAATTAAGAGTTAAAGTTTGTGTTATGTTGATAAGTATAACATGTCTTTCTTTCATTCATGATTACAAAAACAATGAGAGAAGCTAATGACCTATAGCGACAAAATTGGTTTCTTCTTCTACAATTTCAATAATATTTTCATTACTTTGAAGAAGTATAAAGCCTTTCAATTTATAATGTTAGTCAATATCTATGCAGAAATGCTTTGAATCTATTTGTTTTACCTTTCTATTTTATTGTGTTTACAAGCCTCTTTATTTGCCTACCTTTATTACTTAAAATTTTGGGAGAAATAAATTGAGACAAGGAACGCTTGACACTACTCCCAAAAAGGGAACATGTAGGAAAATTGTAACAGCCTCATGTGCTTCGAAAAAGCTTTATAGTGTAATTCTCGAATATCTCAAAATCCATGCATGATTTCAAAAATTCGACTTCATATTCTTGTTCAGGGGCCAACATTGTGTAGGAAACGGGTGACCTTTGATTTTTAGATGACCTGTAGCGAAAAATTATTTTTGCTACAGGACCCAAAACAACGTCCCTCCGTGATGAGTTTGCGTCGCGCCCTAGGTGCGGACCAGTGCAATATTTTCCTTAAATTTCAGTTTCACTCAAGGGCATTTGGGTAATCACCCAATGCCTATATATATGAGAATACTTTAATTATCCACCATTTTCAAACCCTAGAACACTCAAAACCCTCCCAATTCATCATCAAATCCTCCGTTCAATCTCAAGAATCTCAAGAACTTGCTTTGGATTTCTAGAACCCAACTCAAGCCTTAAGTCTTCCTCAATTTTTCTTCAAGAACTCCAAGGTTTAGGTATGTGGGCCTTCATCCATGAGTTCTTTCACCCATCGAGCCCAACTCTCTCTTTTTATGAAATTTCATGATTTCAAGGTTTGATTCTTCATGGGTATTTTCTATTATTACTTCTATGCACGAAATATGTTGGAAATTTATTGAATATTAGACTATTGATGCATGAAATTCTATCAAGAAATGAGATTATATTATGTTTATGATGCTAAAGATTTACATACAATGATATCTTGAAAGACTTGGAAAGATTATGGATTTTTGATTGGTTTTCATGATACACAACAAATGAGAGTTTTACTACAATATTAGTGGGTTGCTTTGGATGATATCTAAATGACTATATTTTACTTTACTCATGTTTTCTACTCTTGAAATGCACTATTTTAAGCATATGTACATATACACACCATGTTTCACTAAATTTGCATGACAAAGATTCTTATGTTGATGAAAGATTATTGCATGATTTGCAAGACAAACATGATATGATAAATTATGGGCTACCAAGCATGTATTAAACTCATGACAAGTTTCTATGATTTGCAAATGATATGTTGAGCCCTTATTCTATATTTCTACCCTCTTTTGAGTGAATAATATCTATATAGGGGGGGAAGCATGATGACTATTTACCCTCATGTACAAATGAAAGCTCACTAATAGGGGAGATGCATGTTACCATCTCTACCCTCATGTGAAATGCAATGCCTACTAGAAGGGATAAAGTTTATGCATTGCTTTTATCCTCTAGTATAAGACATACGGGTCAAATATATGAATGAGCTACTCATGCCAAGTTATCATGTCTTTACAATTTATGCATGTTATGATTAAATTTATGATTATTTCAAGTATTCAGTATGATTAGACTTAGCACCGATTGAGGCTTAAGATGGGGGGCTCAATCCAAGGGGTACTTATATAAACTCTTGGTCTCTAAATTATGTGCTACCATAGGATTATATTATTTTCCTAAATGGACTTTACTAGTGGATCCAACTAGGACAAGTTACCCATTATGTCGGGTCAGGTGTGGTTTATCTTGGCAAGTAGACCACTCCTTCTCCGATGGGGAGACATGCATCGAGATTCCAAGTAGTAGCTCACTTGGTCTTATATGTTGGTTAAGGTCTCCTCCCACATATGTTTGTTATGTTATACAAGTTGATTATCTACATACATGTGTTAACTCAAGCATTGATTACATATGTCATATTGAGTTTATATCTATTGATTATGATTATGCATCTTGAATATTATGGTTTATGTCATTGTTACATTGCAGCCCTCATACTAGTACATTCCAAGTACTAATGCATATTTTTTGCCTACATGATCTCACCATGTAGGGACTGGAGCTTCTATTGATCCTCCTCCTCCGCGTGGCTAGTCGGACCATTTGAAAGTAGTTTTGGATGAGTCCTCAACTACATGGACAATATCTATCTTACTTTCAGGCTAATGCTAAGACTTGTCTAATTTTGGATTACTTATTTTGAAGTTGAGCCCGAGATATGTCTTGGCCCTCGCTCCATTTTGAATTAGAGGTGTAGTTGATATGGATAATATTTATCGAGCTTGACTCCTTTTATGCCTATGTTGTTATGAAAGACTTCCCTTTGTCCCTCTTCCCTTGACTTGTTTTTCTCTTTATTGATGTTTATTAAGTTTCCACAACCAAGGATGTGTAAATGATATGTTAAGAGGATTGTTTTGGGACCCTTCGAGTTCCTATTTATCATATCATGTTTAGGACCTAGGTTTGGGTCGTGACAAGCTTGGTATCCGAGCACTAGGTTGTTAATGGTCCTCAAAAATCCAACACACCTCGTCAAGTAGAGTCTTGTTCATGGTTGTGAAGCACACCACAACTATGAATAGGAGTCTTTGAGGCGTTTTAGGAAATGGTTCATTTTTCATGATCTATATCGTGCTTCAGGTTTAAAAATTAGGTTTCCTTTCCTAACGTGCGCTCTTTGCCTCTTTTAGACCATGTTGCTACTAAGAGGAAGACCACTGAGGGCTCCTTCACTTGAGGAGTTGCCAGCTCCCCAAGCACCCCAAGAAGGAGGGGCTACACATGTTGAATTTTGGAAGTCTATTACCATGTTGGCACATACCATGACTAACCAATTGAACCAAGGGGTCCAAGATCCTTATGCTCCTATTCTGGCCTCAACATTGAGGGACTTTACAAGGATATACC
>JAPFFP010047768.1:0-10189 GCA_026153255.1 Solanum medicagineum
ATCATGAACAAATTAACCCTAACAAGAATTCAACATAACATGTAAAAAATCATTTTTAAATTGTCAACATAAGTGTAAAATCATCATAAGTTTACCCACTTAAACATGAATGTATATGAATGTCATAGGGGCTGAAATGTAAGAATTGAAATCACATATAGGACTTAGGATTAGTACCTTAGGCTTGAGTGGAGTGGAAAAGATAAGGATACTGCTTTTGCATGTCTGCTTCAGCCTCCCATGTAGCACTTTCAACTTGTTGATTCCTCCAAAGGACCTTAACGGACACCACCTCTTTGTTCCTCAATCTCTTCACTTGCTTATCCAAGATTTGAACCGAAACTTCCTCATAAGTCAAGTTATCCTCAACAACACCCACAATATCAAGTGGCACAATGGCATTAGGATTACCAACACACTTTCTCAACATAGAAACATGGAACACCGGATGGACCAAATTCATTTTACTAGGCAACCTCAACTCTTAAGCTACCTTGCCAACTCTCTTCATCCCCTCATAAGGACCACTATAACTTGGACTCAACTTTCCTTTTTTACAAAAATGGACCACACATTTCATTGGAGAAACCTTCAAATAAACCCGATTGTCCACTTGGAATACTAGGTCTCTTCTTCTTACATCGGCATAGGATTTTTGACGACTTTGGGCTATTCTCAACCTTTTCCTAATCATCCTAACCTTCTTAAGAGCATCCATAACCAGATCCGTATCCAACAAAGCTAACTCTCCAACCTCAAACCAACCCACCGGTGATCTACAACATCTACCATAAAGAGCCTCAAAAGGAGCCATACCAATGCTAGAGTGATAACTATTGTTGTAGGCAAACTCTATCAATGGAAGATGGTCAACCCAACTACCCTTAAGCTCCAAGGCACATTCCCTAAGCATATCCTCAAGTGTTTTCATTGTCCTTTAGGCTTGGCCATCCGTTTGAGGGTGGAAGGCCGTCCTAAGGTGAACTTTGGTACCAAGAACCCTTTAAAAAGACCTCCAAAAGTTTGAAGTTTGCGCACCCCGATCCAATCTCACTAACTCATGGATATTAAACCTTGCATAAGCTTCAGCCCCATATGTAGTCTTGACTGATAGAAAGTGATCCAATTTCATCATCCTATCAACCACCACCCATAGGGAAACCTAGCATTGGGCAACCAACCAAAAAATCCATATTAATTACCTTCCACTTCCAAGTAGGAATCTCTATCTCTTAGGTTAGGCCATCCGACCTTTGATGTTCGACTTTGACTTGTTGAAAACTATGGCAACCGGAAACAAATTTAGCAATGTCTCTCTTCAGGCCTCCCCACCAATACACATCCCTCAAGTCTTTATACATTTTGTGGAGCTGGGGTGCATAGAATAAGAAGAGTTATGGGCCTCATCAAGAATTCTCTCCCTTAAACCATCAACACATGGCACACACAACCTACCTTGGTATCTAAGGTCCCCAACCTCCCCCTTGGGAGAAAACCTCTATTTTTCCCTCTTTCACCAAGGGCCTCAATTCAAGCAAGGAGGAGTCTAGATCTTGTTTTGCTATCACCTCATCAACCAAAGAAGATCTAGAACCATCAACAAAAACAATACCATTACCCACATCTTCCAACCTCACTCCCAATCTAGCTAACCTATGCACCTCCCTAGCCATCTCCCTATCACCAACACCCATATAAGTTAGGCTACTAATAGACACCCGGTTCAAAGCATCCACCATAACATTTGCCTTACCCAGGTGGTAATGTACACTTATGTCATAGTCCTTAAGGAGTTCCAACCACCTTCTTTGCCTCAAGTTGAGATCTTTCTGAGTGAAGACATATTGAAGGATATTATGATCACTGAACACATCTACATACACCCTATACAAATAATGATGCCAAATCTTTAATGCAAACACCACGACGGCTAATTCTAGATCATTGGTAGGGTAGTTCTTTTCATGTACTTTGAGTTGCCTAGAAGCATAGGCTATGACCTTACAATTTTGCATTAACACACAACCCAAACAAACTCTAGATGCATCACAATACATAACAAAACCCTCAAGCCCATCCGGTAGTGGCAATATAGGAGCAACACAACTCTATCTTTCAATGTTTGGAAGCTTTTCTCACATTCATCGGTCCACACAAACTTCACCTTCTTTTGAGTTAATTTTGTCATAGGGGAAGCAATGGAGGAGAACCCATTCACAAACCTTCTATAGTAACTAGCAAGGCCGAAGAAACTCCTTATATCAGGCGGGCTCAATGGTGTAGGCCAATTTCTAATCATATCGGTCTTCTTAGGATCCGCTTTAATGCCATCCCCTGACACCACATGACCCAAGAATGCATCCTGCCCCACCAAAACTTACACTTGTCATACTTAGTGTACAATCTTTGCTCCCTCAGTCATCGCAACACAACCTCAAATGGCTTATATGCTCCTCTCTACTATGTGAATAGATCAAAATATCATCAATGAAGACCACAACAAAAGAATCTAGGTAGGGCTTGAAGCCTTATTCATTAGGTCCATGAAGATGGCCGGTGCATTGGTCAATCCAAAGGACATCAAACAAATTCATAGTGCCCATATCTAGTCCGAAAGGCCATCTTGGAATATCACACTCCCTCACCCTCAGTTGATGGTACCCGGACCGAAGATCAATCTTAGAGAAAAATCTTGACCTTTGCAATTGGTCAAACAAGTCATTGATTCTTGGAAGAGGATGTCTGTTGTTTATAATGACCCTATTCAGTTGCTTGTAGTAAATGTACATTCTAAGTGACCCATCTTTCTTATTTACAAACAACACCGGTGCACCCCAAGGTTATTGGCTAGGTCTAATAAATTCCTTCTCCAACAAATCTTTTAATTGTTCTTTTAATTCTTTCAACTCCGTCAGGGCCATTCGATAAGGGGGAGTGTAGATAGGTTTAATTCCTTCAACTCTTTCGGGGCCATCCGATAAGGGGGAGTGTAGATAGGTTGAGTTTCGTGAAGGAGATATATGCGAAAATCTATCTCCCTTTTGGGAGGGACACTGGAAAAGTCATTTGGAAAGACATCTAGGAACTTATTTACAACAGGGACTGATTCGATGGAAGGAACTTTGGACTCCATATCTTTGATCCTCACTAGATAATACAAACTGGAAATCAACCTATGGGCTTTAATGCATGAGATGCATCTACTCCTCACTACCACATCATGACTTTCCGAATCAAGGATGGGTTCATTTGTAAATTGAAACTTGACCCTACGGGTTTTACAATCAATATAGGCATAGTATATATGCAACCAATCGATCCCAAGAATAACATCAAAATCAACCATATCTAATTCAACAAGATCACAAGGTAAGATTGTATGCAAGATGCAAACCAGACAATTTCTATACACCCTCCTAGCAAAAATAGATACACCAATAGGAGTGGACACCTCATATGACTTATGCAATAACTCCGGCTCAACATGGAACCTTTTAGAAATAAATGGGGATACCAAACGAAAGGTGGCACCTGGATCAATCAAAGTACATACATAAAGATCAAAGATTTTCAACGTACCGGTAACAACATCGTGGACCTCACCAACCCCTTCCCTTCCTTGTAGAGCATAAAGCCGGTTGTGCCTTGGGGCTCCACCTTGAGGACCACCTCTACCCAATGGAACCGCATTTGCACCTCAGACATTCCTGTGGTTTCTTGGACAATCCACCCTCTTGTGACCAATTCAAAACATGTATTGGAACCCCTCAAACATGGGCCCTTGTGATTCTTTCCACATCTAGACATAGATCATTAGGACCAATTCCACCCACACCTTGAGGCCTAAGGAATTCATTCGCAAACCCCCTATTAGTAGAATGAGGAGGCCCTTGTCCCTTGATGATGTCTAGCACCCTTTTGAAACCTACCTTCAAAATGAGCTCTCTTGGCCTCATGACACTTTTTAGTTCTCAACTTTTCTTCTTTTCATTTTCTACGATTAAGTCATCAACCGAGACAAGTCTATATCACTAATTAGGAAAGCGGATTCACATTCTTCACTTACCAAGTCGAAAACCCCCATAACAAACTTATTCTTCCTTGACTTAGGATTGACTACCAAGTGAGGAGCATACTTTGAATGTTTATTAAATTTGAGGGCATACTCCCTCACATCCATAGCACCGTGTTTCAACTTCATAAACTCTACCAACTTTGATTTGCTAAGCTCAAGAGGGAAGCATCGATTAAGGAAAGCCAATTTGGATTCCTCCCAAGGCACCACATAGGAATTAACCTTCTTACCCTTCCATAGATCATACCAATTTTAGGCTACCCCCTTGAGTTGGTATGCCACTTACTCTACCTTTTCGTTTGGCCCAACATCTATGATATACAAGATATTGTAGACCTTATCAATGAACTCTTGTGGATCTTCATTCACCATGGACCCATGGAAAATAGGAGGATTCATCCTCATGAAGTCTCTTACCCTAGCTCCCAAGTTAGTAGAATGATGGACTTGGGCCCCTTGTTGGACTTGGTTGGCCACCACTTGGGCAAGCATAGTTAGGGTATCCCCGAGCTCACCATTGTTAGGTTGCTCCTTGGGAGATTAGGCACGTCTTTCTCTAGTGTTTGACATGATCTAGCATAGCAAAGAACAATCGCTAAGGGGGGGGTAGGGGGAAACTTACCACAACTCTATAGCACAACTTAGAACATGAAGAAGGGAAACATTTCCTAAAACTCCTCATAGTCTCCTACTCATAGTCATGGCGCGCTTTACAATGATGAATAGGACTCTATTCAATGCGGTGTGTTGGACTCTGAGGATCTATCAACCTAGTGCTCTAATACCAAATTTGTCATGACCCAGGCCTAGGGCCTAGACATGACACGACAAATGGGGAACCCGAAAGTACCCTGAACAAGCCTCTTAACTCTTCATTACACATCCTTGGTCGCGGAAGCATATAATGACATGTAGATTAAGAATAGAGGCAATGGGGCTAAGGGAAAACTTGCATGAACATCATAATCAAGAGACAAGAGTCAAGCTCATATATAGATTCACAACATGTCCAACAAGTACCTTTCATACATAGATAGAGTAGGGGCCGATAAAAAGCTACAAGGCTCACCCTCATAGTCAAATAGAACATAATAATGTCTCTCAATAAACAGATAATAGCAACATAGACTAAGGTCCCCGAAATGGAGGACTCACCAACTAGCTTTGAGTAGAACCGATCTAGCCACGTGGAGGAGGATGATGATCAACTTGAGCACCTGTCCCAACATGGTGATATCATGTAGGCAAGAGTATGCGTTAGTACGTTTGAATGTACTAAGTATGTGGGGTGCAATGTAACAATAGATAGACATCATACTCAAAATGCATACATTAGAGAATATGCATAATATAACAATATGGCATGTATGATCAATGCATAAATAAAACATGCTTTCAGTAACTCATGCTCATATAAGATATCATATGTGTAGAAGATACCAAGCTAGAATCCCATCTATGGTTAGGAGATGCCATTTACACTTGGACACCCTGGAGGTAAGGTACAAAACCTCTCACATGGTTTATTCCATTCACACCTGGACACCCTCATGGAAAGGTACAACACCCTTCAGATGGTTGATGCCATTCACACATGGACACCCTAGTGGCAAGGTATATAACCTTCGCATGGTTGATGGCATTCACACTTGGACACCAAGGTGGCAAGGTATATACCCCTCACATGGTAATGTAGGCTCCTATACCCCCCGGATCGGGCATGGTCTGATGTAACACATTATATAAAACATATACATCATGTAGATAAGCTCATTGCATCATCATGACATCAACTATATCATATCTCATGCTTTGGACCTTCAATTCTTCAAGAAATCATAACTGAACATTTTATCAAACACCTTGGGAGTGTGTAATGGAGGTAAAAGACCATGCCATTTAGAGATGAAATCATGCAAGAAAACTTTTGTAAAACCATCAATTAACACCTTGCAACACCCCCAAGACATTCACATCAAAACCCCTCATCATATCCAACATTAGATCCAAGATTTAAAGCTCAAAACATGATAAAACAACCATACTTTCATGAACTAAAATCACTGTGCAGTAAATTACTTAATATATAAGAGCCACATGTAAAAATTAACTTTAAATCATGAAATATTAGTAAAAAGGAGGCTTAGGCACCATGGGTGAAAGGACCCAATGGTTCAACACCACATAACTTAGCTTGGAGATGGACTTGGTGATGATTGGAGATGGAGACTTGAAGCTTGAAGAAGAACCTTGAAGGAGAACCTTGAAGAAGAACCTTAGCTTGGAGTGAAGGTTTGGAACTTGAGTTTGGGGAGTAAAATGTGACTTAGTGTTTGAGTGAGTATTGGGAAATGTTTAGGGAACTATGAGGGTGAAATATGACTAAGTATTGGTAAAAGTACGTATCGGAGCTTTTAGGCCCAAGACTTAAAGTCTTGGACCTAAGCTGAAAATCAGAGTTCCAAAATATATAGGGGCTTATCGTGTGGTGGACGCAAAAACCCCTCTGGGAATTGATCTTTGAAATTTCGTAATTGCTAAATCTTTGCTCTTAAATCGGGGTTAGACCCTTTTCCACCTAATTTGGACCCCCTGAACAAGAATCCGAAGTCAGATTTTCGAAATCACAAATAGATTTTTAGATATGTGGAGATTAAAATTTCAAGCATTTCGAGGCATATTTTTAGGAACCTTTTGGGGTCATTTCAACAATTCTAGCTCAACATGAAACTTTTGGCAATAAAAGGAGTAACAAAAGAAAGAGAGGCACTCGAGTCTATTAATGCATACACATAAAAATCAAAGACATTTAACATATCGATGACGACATCGAGCACCTCATTAACCCCTTGTCTCCCTTGGAGTTCATAGAACGTGTTGTGCCTTGAGTCACCGCCTTTTTGGCCTTCTCTCCCCAAAGGAACCGAATTAGCACCCCAGCCTTGTGAACCAATATCTTTACACTTGTTTTGATTCCGAGGACAATCAACCTTCTTGTGACCCACTTCTCCACAACCAAAACAAGCATTGGTGTCCCTCAAACATAGGCCACCATGACTTCTATCACATTTTGGTCACATAGCATTAGGAACCACACCATCATTACCTTGGGCCCTTGGGTAGTCATTGGCAAATCTTTTATTTAGAGCATGAGTAGAACCTTGGCCTTGATGAAACCAGTCACTTTTGAGACCTTGGAACTTACTATCAAAACGAGCCCTTTTGGCCTCACCACTCCTCCTTTTCCTTAACTTCTCCTCCTCTATTTTTTAGGCATACATCATTAGGTAGGAAAAATCCATGTCACTAATAACATAGCAGAGCGACACTCCTCCCTCACCAAATCGGGTACACCCATCACAAATTTGTTCATTCCAGACCTCGGATCAGCAATCAAGTGTGGAGCATATTTAGAAAGTTTGTTGAACTTGAGGGCATACTCCCTCACACTCATAGATCCTTGCTTCATGTTCATGAAATCCATCATTTTGGCCTCCCTAAGCTCAAGAGGGAAGAACCGGTTGAGAAATGCCACTTTAAACTCCCCCCAAAGGATCACATTATTGTTCCCCTTCTCCTTCTTCCATTGAGTATACCATATTTGAGCCAAATGCCCTTGAGTTGGTGAGACGCCAAATCCGCCTTCTCCTCTGACCTAACACCCATAATATCCAACACTTTGTACACCTAATGAACATATTCTTGAGAGTCCTCATCTACTTTAGACCCATAGAATTCTGGTGGGTTCATTCTCATAAAGTCCCTATCCTGAGATGGCAGAGTAGGAGCACGAGAGGCTTGGGCCCCTTGATTGGCTTGATTAGCCATGACTTGAGCTAGTAAAGTGAGAGCATCCCGAAGCTCTCCATGAGCCGGATGTTCCTCGGGAGTGCGGGCTCTCTTCTTCTTCTTGTGTTAGGCATGATCTAGAATAGGAAAGAACAATCATTAGGGGGAACCCTTAACTTCTATAGCACGACATAGAGTGAGAAGAAAGGAAACATTTCCTAGAATGTCTGTAACCTCTTACTCATAGGTGTAGTGCATAACACAACCATGAATAAGACTCCAATCAATGCTGTGTGTTGGATGCGGAGGACTATTAACAACCAAGTTCTCTGATATGAAGCTTTTCACGAACCAAGCCTAGAACCTGGACATGACACGACAAATGGGGAATCCGAAGGGACACCAATCAAGCCTCCTAATTTATCATTACATATCCTTATTCACAAAAGCAATAAAAAAAACTATAAAAGAATAAAACTAAGGGCAAAGGAACTAGGGAAGATCCTTCATTTCATAAAACATCAAAGAGTCAAAGGGAGTTAAGCTTATAACATCATTACATAACTTGTCCAACAACACCTCTAAACATAGAACTTAGCGGGCCAAGAAAAGCAACCTGGCTCACCCTCATAGTCAAAATATACGATAAAGGAAAGAGAGTCTTTATACGTAGCATAAGATCAAAAACATTGTCCCTGAAATTGAGGACTCACCAACTTGCTTTGTAGAGATAGTACTAGCCACAGGGAGGATGAGAATGATCATGAGGAGCTCCAGTTCCTACATGGCAAGATGATGTAGGCAAAGAGAATGTGTTATTACATTTGAATGTACTAAGTGTGTAGGATGTAATGCAATAAGAGATAGACAACATAATCAAAATGAGTAATTAGGCAATGAATAAGCATATAGCAATATGGCATGCATGAGTGATACGTGAAGTTAAACAAGCACACATAGAACATGTTACATGTTTAGTGAGAGACCAACATTATGATCGATTGTCACACCCTACCATCCATGGTGATTGAGGTATCAACTCCTCAATTTGTTGACGGTGGACTGCACCCCACCATCAATGGTGATTGAGGTGTCAACCCCTCAATTAGTTGATGGTGGTTACACCTTGCCCTCCATGGTGATTAAGGTATCAACACCTCAATTGGTTGATGGTGGATTGCATCCCGCCATCCATGGTGATTGAGGTCTAGCACCCCCTCAACTAGGTTTGGTCGACTTGCAACACTATAGATACTTTTCTTGAAATCAACACATATATACCTTTCTTACATCATCATAAAGTCATTCAAGTCATAGGACATGCAATATCCATCAATAGATCAAGAACCATAAACCGAACATTTTATCAAATACATAAAGGGTGTATAATGCTAGTGTCAAACCATGCAATTAATGAGTGAAATCATACAAGAAATCTTAAAGTAAATCGACCCACCTACACTTGGTAACACCACCTTGCATAATACATTAAAATCCCTCATCAAAACTCACCATAGATCTTAAATTCATAGGTCAAAACATGCATAAACAGTTAAACTTTTAACAAACCCCAACATAGTTCATAGTCAAATTCATAATAGAAGAACCATAAGTAAAATCAACTTAGAAACATGTAATTTATGTAAAAAGGAATCTTGGGCACCATGGGTGAAAGGAATTAATGCTTGAAACCCATATACCTCAACTTTGGGGAATCCCTTGATGAAGATTGGAATGGAGAGTTGAAGCTTGGGTGAAATTCTTAAGATCCGGAATGAGATTTGGCACTTGAATTTTGAATGAAATATTTATCTAAGTGTTTGAGAGAGTATTGGGGAATGTCTTGTATGATATGGTGTTGAAATATGGCTAAGTATAACTATTTTTATGCATGGGAAGCCTTAGGCCCAAGACCCCAAAGCCATAGACTGAGATTAAAAAAATGACAGCAAAATACAGTACTGCTCCATGATAGGTCTATGTCGCGGACTGCTATTGGAATTGCAAAATTGGCGAAATTCATTTTTTCCCTATGAGTCCTCTAGAATTTGGGTTGTACCCATTTTTCACTCAATTTTCCCCCCAAACAAGAATATGAAGTTAGATTTCAATATCATGCACAAATTTTTGAGATACATGGAAATTACGAATTCGGCGCACATTTTAGCGCACTTTTAGCGTACATTTTTCGAGCACTTTCAATGCACATTTTCGGGCACTTTCAGCGCACATTTTCGGGTACTTTTTGGGTCATGAATGATATGTGATTGAATGATATAGTTGGATCAATCCCATGTTTGAGAAATTTAAAGTGAAAAAATTAGG
>JAPFFP010047769.1:0-10189 GCA_026153255.1 Solanum medicagineum
CCAAAGTCTTCTTGCAGGATCCGCACATTTCTAGGGAATTCTAGAGAGTTCCAGAATCTTCTAGACTGTTCTAGAGATGTTTAGAAGTAGCTAGTGTATTCTTTAACAATAGATGATGCAAGACAAAAAAATGGTTCTTACCATTACATTTTTGTAACTGAACTGAATGTTTCCTCATAATCTAGTCCATATCTTTGAGAAAAAACCACGTGCACCAGCCAATTTTTGTACTTGTTGACAACTCCATCCGAGTTTTTTTTCAAACGATAAACCCATTTGCAAGAGATAAGCTCGCAGTTCTCTGGCTTCGATACCAACTTCCACATCTGATTTTTGTTCAAAGAATCAATTTCTTCCTGCGCAGCCGTATTCCACTCGGGATGAGCTTTGGCTTCTTCAAAGCTTTTTGGTTCATCCAATACCCTTGTAAAGAAGCATGAAGTAATCTTATACCTTATAATCTTTGAAATAACTTGGTGTCTTTTCTCCCTTATTGACCTCCTTTCAATTTGTTTTTCAACATCATCAGAATTTGAGCTTCTATCGTTATTTGAAGCCTGCAAGTTGTTCTCTGGAAGCAGCTCAAATTCTCTTACTAATCATCAAGAATGGTTTCTTGATTGCTAGTTTTCTGGGCAGAATGATATGATGAGGTTTCATCAAATACAACATCTCTGGAAGTGACAAGTTTCTTAGTTTCTGGATCCATACACCTCTACCCTTTCCTATATCAATCATAGCCAACAAAGACACTTTTTTCTTCCAGATCAAGTTTGGTTCGATTAGATTTTGGAATGTATGCATAACAAGTTGAACCAAATACCTGAAAATAATTTATATTCGGCTTTTCATGATATAGAATTTTGAAAGGGGGTCTTTCTTTACCTGGCCATGGTGGCAAGTGATTTATCACGTGACATGCACATTGAATAGCTTCAACCCGAAGCTCTCGAGTGAGATTCTCATCATGTAACTAGGAAAGGCTTGTAGATTCTTATCATAGTATTCAAAGAATGCATCAAATATATATTTTCCCCCATTGTCACTACGCAGGCATTCAATTTTACCTCAAAATCCTTTTCTACAGCAGTTTTAAATTCAACAAATTTTGACAAGGCTTCACTCTTCTCTTTCAAGAACTTAACCCATGTATATCTTGAGAAGTCATCTACAAGTACCATGACATACCGAAAACCACTATAACTTGTTTTAATTGGTCCCATCAACTCAATATGAACCAACTTGAACATAGTGGATCTACGATTTGTTGATCTTTGAAATGGAAGACGATGTGATTTTCCAAATTGACAACCTTAACAAACTACATCTTCTTGAATATTTTGTAGCGTTGGTAGACCATCCACCAATTTATTTGAACAGATTTGCCGCAAGAATTGGTATCCCAAGTGCCCCAATCAAGCATGCCAAATTGTTGCGCTATCTGTTTGACTTGTCTTCTTCACATAGGCTTCCCCTACTGCCACGATAAACAAAGAACCTTTCTTTTCACCCGTAAGAACAACATCAGCAGATATTTTCTTCACATTGTCCAGAATCTTCACATCATTTGGACCAAACAAAATATGATTTCCAGAATCAGTGATTTGAGAAACTGAAACTAAGTTTCTCTTCAAACGTGGAACATGAAATCTGTCCTTCAATTTGATAGCCCTTGTATCTCCAACACCAATATTCAAGACTTCATCATTAGCTAGTGGATTTGTCGAGTTCTACACTGTAACAACAACTCGTTCTCTTTTATCTTGACGCAACTCCGAAAGAAGAGAATCATTTCCAGTTACTTGATATGAACAAACCGAATTAAGGATCCATTTTTGTTTGCAGCTGTCATTATTGTCGAGAGCTTGAATGGGTGTGACATCATTGTTCCTTTATTCAGTAACCTTAACGGTGAAGCACTGCTCTCATTTGAGTTTCTCATTTTCATCATTTTTGCTTGCAACATTTGCTTTGGAGAGTTTCATTCTACAATATTTCTTGGTGCGTCCAATTTTACCGCATCTGTTGCACTTCCTATTATCAAAGTTGCCACTAGTAGCGTTTCCACCATTTGATTGTTTTTCATTATCCCTGCTTCCAGAGGATATGTTTTTCTTTTTATTCTTGTCCTTTGAAAAAAGAGCTGCATCTGGTTCTAAACTTTTTACCATTTATTTTGCCAATGCCTCTTGGTTGGAAAGCAAATTTTCAAATTCTTCAATTGAAGGTTGCTCTGTCCAGCCCTGAATGGAGGTGACGAATGGATTATGCTCCTTCAATCCTTTGAATAAGAAATCGTCGCAATCTTGCTTCATCAATCTTCACATCAGGATCTAATTTTAAAATTTCAGCACAAATAGCTTTAACTCATAAGAAATATTCAGAAATAGACATGCCTCCTTGTGTTAGCATTGCCAATTCATTTTCCAACAGCTGCAACCTAGCAGTGTTCTTTTTAATAAACAGTCTCTCAAGTATCTTCCAAACTTCTTTTGGTGAGCTAACATCATGTACATGATCGATGAGCTATTTTTCTATTGAAGTTCTCAAAGCAAAGAGCTTTTTGCTTGATCTTCCATTTTCTCCTTGATTCTAAATTTTCTAGAGTGTTTGCTGGGATTTAGGCTTCAGCACTAGCAATAAGATTCCACAGGTCTTGACCTTGAAGATATGCCTCCATACATATTCTCCAATACTTGTAGTTTGTCCCTACAAGCTTCTCGACTCCAAATTGGGCATTTGAACTGTTTTCCTCATTTAATGACACCATACTACACAATTATTCTCTGCAATTTCAATTTCCTCCAACAAGACTAATAAAACTTGATAGACAAGAAGACTGAACGAATAATCTGATCAACAACCTGGCTCTGATACCATGAAACGAAAATAAACAGAGAAAGACATGAATTTTGCATTATACAGGAAATGGAACAGAGAAGAACGTTATTTTTCTAATGGATTTCATTTACAACAGATACACAACTATATAAGCTGAATCACTAACTTCAACTCCTAATTAGACTCTCAGTAACTTACAACTATATAAGCTGAATCACTAACTTCAACTCCTAATTAGACTCTCAGTAACTTACTAAGACTCCTGTCTAGATAAACTTCCTACAAAATAGGAACAGATTTATTTGACTCAGTAAACTTAAACAATGGTAAAACATTAAAAAGAAAACACCGAAGATGCACCAATTTTTAATAGCTTATCCTTTTTAACTTTTTGCTTGGGGTATTCCCACTTTTAATATAGTATGACTAGTTCTGGGCAAGTGCATTGCACGTGTGTCTTGTGCAAGTCTCATGAAGTAATTGTGACTATATGTATACATTCTCTAAAAGACTCTTCTCATGAGTTCATGAATTATTATTGATCTACTAGTACAATTACCCTTAGTGTGCACAGGGGCGCATTGAAGAAGATTCAAGAGGTGTCACGTGACAGAGTTTCTTCAAGAAAATTTACTAAATAAGTAGATACAATTAATAAAATATATTATATGAGTGACACCCCCTGAATCAAATTTGCGCGTAGCTAGGTTGGTCTGGTGCTAAAATTCCACAGGCGAGGTTGATTTAACCCTATATAGCTTTGTATAAAAATATCTACTATTATTTTATTAATTAAGTTAATTTTGAATACATCATATCATATCATATATAACTAAAAGGGGAAGATCTTAGGCTAAAAGTTGGATTGCCTTTTTGCCCCTATGCCATTACTTATTTACTCTTATGTCATTACTTATTAAATATTAATTTTAATTCATTATAATACTTAGGTTTAGCTATGCCAGTTCCTTTTACTACGTGTGCATTGGCTTTTTTGGTTCCATATACAGTATCGTTGTTCTGTTCCTTTGCACGTTTCTTCTTCTTCTAAAGGTGGTGTTCCTTCTTAATTAATATGACCTGTTAATTTTGCAATGGTTAGGCTGTTCAATTCCCTTCCTGCACCGTAACAGTCCTATTAAGTATTGTTTCATCATCAGCCTATCTCTTCTACGTTGATGAGCCTGACAAAATTCCCTTTGTAACAGTCATCTCCCAATTTTTTCATATTCTTCACTGATCTCAACAACATGCCTTTGTCTCATCAATATATTACTCCTTTCTGCCTCAACCAACTACATCATGACCAGGTACTTTTGCTTTCTTTCCTTTATCTTGAATTGCTCTATTTTTCTTGTTTGTTTTTTGGCACAAACTGGTGATACTTCTTCCAGTTCATTATGACCAAAAACTAGCGCAGAGACATATAAAGAATCCTTTCAGTTTGCAGTCTTTACTGTTGTTTTGTACACATGAAGATTGCTCTCATATAGTCTCCCTAAAGATGATCTTAATTGTTTTCCCAATTGTTTACAGTACAGTAAGTTTGTGTTGGTATCACAATTTTTTTCCCAATTGATTACACTAAGTTTGTGTTGGTAGTGGAGAGAAGTTGTGTCGTGATGATGGTCAAGGACAAAATACTACAAATGGGAGTTGTGGTGTACTAGAAATAAGGAATTGTAGTAATAGATTAGGGAATGAAATTCAAGAAATACAAGAGGATCAAGAACAGGGGACTAATTATGTTCCAGCGAGTTGTTTGAGATTGATAATAGAGGAGGATTAGTCATAATTAAAGAAGGTCATGAAGTTGAAGGTAGTTTATATTCTTTTGATTTCTATAATAATAGGAGTGATGTTGTTTATGTTGCAGTTGGGAATAGTAGTAGTGGTAATAAGATTAGTAAGGAGTCAAATATGGATGCTCTTCTTTGCACTCTCAAACATGCCATGGTGGATCCCTCTTCTACTGTTGTTTTCCTAATTCACATCTATCCTGAGAAATATTGTTTTCCTAATTCACATCTATCCTGAGACAAAGTACATCCCTACTCCTTTGGGATTGATTCCAATAGGTCACATGAGTGAATAGCAAAAGGAGAACCACATGGTGCAATAAATAGGCAAGAGATGGCAGTTCCTTCAAATGTATTTTGATGTAAGCGTTGCTACACATCAAGTGTTCTCAGACATTTAAACCTAAAAATACTGCTAGGTAGACTCTCAAGATGCTTGCAGTAACTCAGATTTATTACACCTACTCCTGGAAGGTTCTCAATTGATGCAGGTAGTCACTCAAAGTAGTCACGCCCAAATACAGTTCTGCTAACAATTCATTTTCTCTTATATTTCTGGAAAGGTTTTTAACTTTTAGCAGCCTGAAAGAACGAGAATTTCAAGCTTTTCCAATCGAATACTCTTTCGTAGGGTCTTTAATTTTCTGCAGTTCTTCAAATTCAGCAAGACTAGCTTTCCAAGATTTCTAATAGCAAAATTGATTTCTACCAATTTTTTACATCCTTCAAGAACTAGTCTTTCAAGATTAGGCGTCACTGAAAAATCTGGCGTCCTTACTAGATTCTCTGAATGGCTTAGGTTCATGTACTTCAGGTTTCCTAGATCCTATCAGAATGACGCAAAAAGAAAGCCCTTAGGTTAGTAATTTGAATAAATACCATATTTTAATGGATCCAGGCAGACACTAGGAATAACACTTAGTATAAACCTTTGAGGTTTTCCAAAGTTGTATATGATGCAGCTATTTTTCAATTTCAAACTAACAAGTTGGTCTCCCTTAAAGCTAATTGGCAGACTTTGTGAAGGATATCTGTGCCAATCAAGCCACCTCAACCAATCAGGAAGAAATTCAGGTCCCTGGCAAACATCTGCTTTCCGAAATCTGAGAAACCTTAGTCTAGTCATCTGAATCTTTCTTCTTCCCTGAAAAGAAGCATGCAATGTCTAAGAATATCTTTTGCTCAATATTGCGGAGACCAGTGAAACTTGGTTCGAGTTTCTTCAAAATTTCTTCTTCTGGGATTTGTTTCAAACTCTCCACTTCACTTATCCATTCATCAAAACCTCTTCCATACAAGAAACTGCCCAGGACTTTCAGGGCTGGGGAAATCCACCAATATGTTGTATCACTGGAGCTGATAGATCCTCAAATTCTCTGGTAGGGTGTTTTTCCTTGAAAGCATGTCGTTTAAAAAGTTGTAAACTTTCATATTTGTTTAGAGTTCTCACTCTGTATATCTTTGCAGTCTCATAGTTAACAAGCAAGTTTTTGTTTTTGGTTGTTATGATGATTCTACTTCCGCGACCAAACCATTAAGCCCCCCCTCCCCCGGGCTAATGCATCTAACTGATCTATATGATCAACATCATCCAGACATAATTAACTATAACTACACAGTCCTAACAATATTACACAGCTTCAAATTTCAGGATTACAAGACAACAACTCACCTATGCAAACATAATCTACGCAGTGGCGATCCACACTACTCTTCAAATAGAAATTCAAATTTATGCACTTACAACTTGTGCACATTATTGTTCCCATAAATTAAATCATTACAGTTCTGCTACATCAATAATCTAACTTATCATGGGACACACGTGCCCAAGACTAGTATCATATCATCATATATAATTAAAGTGGGAAGCTCCTATCATCAAGTTGGATTACCATTTCATTCCTTCACTAAATCAAAAAAAATATTAATTTTATACTAATATTTTAATTACATAATGATATAAGATGTAACTCCAGTAGCTCCACTTTAATTCTTTGGTAACTTAAAATTTAGTAACCGAATCTTAAAATGTTTTGCCTCTTCAAATCTACATATCAAAATTTTACTGTTAATTATTTTGCCTCTTCAAATCTAAATCAGTCACAAAATTATCATTATACGTAGATTTGATATAATGCATAATCTCCCATTAAATGATCATTTTTGGCACGCTTTAATGTATGTCGACCATTTAATTGGAATGCCTTCATCCCTCCAAAAATTAATTTATCCGCTTAAGCATCTCTTTGCTTCGGAGAATTCGAGTAGTTATTTCATAATTTGAAGGGATTGTAATATTTATTGTATGCATATTCAATGGAATACTAAAGAATGAAATGTATCTTAATTAATTTTATTAAGCTAGCATTATTGTTTAAAGAAGTTGTACTCATAAGTTATCTATGCTCTTCTGACTTTTCATTTCTCCTTACACTTTTAACACTTTATCAATCTATCATGTTAATATAATTCTTTCTATCTTTCATAATAATTCTTTTTTGAAAAACTTTTGCAGGAAAAAGCATTTTGAATGAGGACGTAGAAGTTAATGGATTGACATAAGCTAGCCAAAAATTACAACCTTAGAGGTGCTTGTGAGTTTTTCCTGGCTTATTTCCTGAGCTTTATGCTTATAAGCAAGGATAAACGTAGCTTCCTTCCATCTACCGAGTCAATCATAAATTTTAAAAAAATTCATTAAATTGATCAGCCACTTGACATGTCAGTTTTATTATTTTTTTTTCTTTTTCCTTCAAGCAAATTCACACATTTATTATCTTTCTTTATATAATAGAGCTGTATTTTTCATGAAGTATGACAATAAAGTATTATAATTTCACAAATGATTGTGTTATATTTCATGATTTAATTACATGCATAAAATTTAATAAATATTTCTTCTGTCAAAATTTACAGATGATAGAATTAATTATTTTGAATCAGATAAAGAAGACAAAGGTACATATACATGTAATTATGATTTGTAAAATTTAGTTTAATATCTAAATAATAATTATTTTTTATAATGAATAATTACTATTTTTTAGTAGGTGTAGATTATGATATTGGTAATGATTTACTAACCATTCTACGAAAGACATATGTTGATTGAATATCTCTACAACTTTTAGAAAACACTACTCTCATTCGACAACAACTTTCTCACTTCTTGATATGTATGCATTTGTAAAAAGGTTGAAACTATTTCTTTTTAGGAAAAAAGGCAGAAACTATAAGGATCAAATAATTGGCAATCAAAGTGTCAACGTTTAAATTATGTATTGTAACAAATTTTAATAAAAAGGAACTTTATCAAGTTTAATACTTGATATAATATAAGAATAACATATTTATTTGAAGTCGTTAGAGTATTAATTTTGCAATTCATTTGATATCAATATTTTCATATGGCCTGTCTTACAATGATAATAATGATAATATTTGTATTTTTTTCTCTTTAAATTCAATGTAACACATTGTACATATATATTTTAAAAGTACTTATACTAATTCGCATGATATACACGTGCTACGCACGTATTCGAAAACTAGTATCACTAAAAGTAGGAAGGACAAAGATAAAAAGTTGGATTATCATTTCACCCCTACACTAAATAATTGATTAATTTAATATCAAACAATAATATTTTAATTATTTTTTGAATTGTGAATTATTTATTTAAAAGACAATAATAGAATCATTAATTAAATTATAAGGTACAATGATTATTTCATATACTAATTCATTTATACAGGGTAATGATAGTATATTAAAACACATTTTGTGATAATATATATGCAATAAATAATGAGGTATATATATAATTACTTGCTACTAATAATTAAAATCAAGTTGGCAGAAATTAATGTATGTTATGTATATACATATATATAGAGAGAAAGAGACAGAGAGAAACTTCTTATTATAGTTAAATTCATATATGAAGAATTTTTTTCTAACTAAAGTAGAATTGACCGAAAAAAAGAACAATTAAAAACTTCCCATATAATAAGCCCAAAAAAAAAAAAGTTTTGAAAAAGAAAAAGAAAAACCATCTCCCATAAAAATACACAAAATATAAAAAAAAAAAAAAGTAAAAAAAAGAAAAGAAAAAGAAAATGAGAACACGTTAAAAAGAGAATTAAAAAAAAAGTAATGAGAAATTCATGTCAAAGAATTCATTAGATTAAATGTAATTTAATTTTCGTTAATTATTCTCTTAATATTTTCATAATTAAGTAGTTTGTCAAATTTTTTTTCTTTTTTCCTTTATGACTCTACTATTTCAATAAAAGTTGTTCTAATTTCACCATGAATCCTAATTATATAATGAAAGGTTTCGTCCTAAATATGATAAAATATTATTTCCTATCCTTTTTTATTTATGACTTCTCTACTTCTATAAAAACACTTCAATTTCAACTTTTATTCATCAACCATTAACAATCAACAATTCGGTTTGCATTTTCTTATTTTACAATTGCATTCAATTTTTTCCTTGTTTTAATTGATTCATTCATCCCCTTCATCGATTTGTGTTAAGTGATGTTGGATCTTATTTTACACTTTTTTCCGAACTTCAATTTGATTCTCAGGTTTACTTATATTACACGTTCACGTCCTTGTTTCATATTCTTTCCCTTTCTTTCACTTTTTTTTTTAATTTGAAGAAAATAATATTAATTATTATGCTAGCTTAACTTGCTAGAAAATAATATTAATTGTTATGCTACCTTAACTTGCTTCATTTAGATTATATCATGCCCTTTGTTTAGTTTAATTAGTTGAGTCTAATAAATTTTCGCTATTTAAAAATTTCTCTTATTTTGTAACTAACATCTCGCTCTATTCACATTTTTATCTATTCAGGTAAAATAATATCTCAAATAAGATAATACTTCTTTAGTTTAGACAAAGTCATCTTTTCACTCTTTTTCTTAATTTATTATATAATTGTTTATAATTTAGTTTCCAGATTCTTTTGGATTAGAATTACTTTATATGTAGAATTCACTTAAGACTATTCTATGTAAATAATTAATAAAAATTTTGATTATCAAATACTTTGTTAATAAAAGTATGTAATATAATAAATTTATAAATAAAATTATGTTGGAAACATTAAACTACTTCTTTTATATTTCGCAATCTTTTGTTACATTAAATTTTAGTCAATTAATTGTTTAATTTCCTACTATTCAACTCTAAATTATTACTTTATGTATTAGAAAACTATTAACATATCTATATTATAAGCAATTGGATTGATTTTTTTTCATCTTTGCTGTCACGGCCCAACCCCGAGCCATGACTCGTGCCCATTTGGCACTGAACCCAATACTACACTATAAAGCCCAATAATAGAGTCTAAGAATTCTACCGAAATTTCGGCAGAGCTTCCTCTGTTTCTATACCCTATCCACACCTGCAGCAGCTATCAAAGATGACCAGCAACACATATATACATTTATATACACTAATGCGGGCCGACAAGGACACCGCTGCGGTCCTGCCGCCTAATAGAGTATCATATATACACACAGCC
>JAPFFP010047770.1:0-10188 GCA_026153255.1 Solanum medicagineum
TGCAAATGGGGGTACCTATAGTCGAGTCCCAGTTGGTAATAATCTGTATAAGCGTGAATATTCTAGTGGAAGAGGTTGGCGTTCAAAGGAGGTTAAAATCGTTACTTCAGTGGTTGAAGAAGGTGTTGGTGGAGAAGGGGAAAAAATGGAAATGGGCTATGTTGGGGATGGATAACCTAGGGTTGAAAGAGATGTGGGTAAGGTTTTGACTACTGATGTGGCTGAGGAAGAAAAGATGGTTGTGGTAAGTGTGGAAAATGGTGGAAGAGAATCATCAAAGGGGAAATGTAAGTGGAGAAGCGAGTATCAAGAGGTCAAGGAAGTGGTTATTGTTTGCATGGTAGATGAAAACAAGGTTGATAGGGAAATTGCGAGGCAGAATTGTGGAGTTGGGTTTGGGGGAAACAAAAATAGCTGGAGAAAGATAGGTGATAGGGTTGGAGAAATGAGTGATAGAGCAGACAGTGTGGAGCAATCAACAAAAACATAATGCAGGTTAGGAGAATGTTTCAGTTGACGTGACAGAAACAACTAATGAGAAGGTGGGAATGGTTTATGCATTTCATTTATATGTTGATAACGAGGTGGCTTCTATTTGCACGGTGGAGATTGTAGGTGGAAACAAGGTAGATAGGAAAATTGCAAGGCAGAATTGAGGAGTTGTTGGGTATAGGGGAAGAAAAAATGGTGGTAGAAAGATGGGTGTTAGGGTTGGTGAAATAAGGGATAAAGCAGGCAACGCGGAGCAATCAGGACAAGAATGTAATGTGGGGAAGGAGAATGTATCAGTTGATGTGAAAGAAAGAATCGATGACAATGGGAGAATGAGTTGTGCATTTCGTGCATACGACAATAAAAAGGTGGTTTCTGTTTGCATGGTGGAAGTTGTGGGAGAAAACAAGGTAGATACGAAAATCACAAGGCAGAATTGTGGAGTTGAATTTAGAGGAAAGAAGAATAGCTAGAGAAAGATGATTAACAATGTCAGGACCCGGACCTAGGATCTAGGAATGACATGGCAAATGGGAACCCGAGAGCCTCAAAAAACCTCAAATTATCCAAGTTCACGTCATCAGTTCGGAAGCATACACAAATAATAAACACATAGTTCTAAGGGACGAGAAAGTAGGACTCACACTATGGGGATATCATAGGGATGAGATTAACATGGATCCTCATAACACGTAGCACATAAGCACTAAGGGATGAGTAAGTATGACTCACTCTATGGGAGCAACTCAGGACGTAGGATCTTTGACATCATATCATGTAATCAAGTCATAAGGCTTATAGCCAAATAACATAATAATATCTAATAGGTAACAAAGCCATAACATAATCTCCAATCATAACACTTAGCATATAAATGTAAAGGAGTTTACAAGATATCCAACAATGTCTCCAAACATATGATAGGTCAGGGGACAAGACATACCCCGGGCTCACCGTCATAGTAAGTAAAATAGATAAAAAAACCATAGGTAGAAGGACTGTGGTTTATCCTTGGAAGATAGGACTCACCATAACAAGCAAAGCTTGAGATCCGAGCTAAACATCGTATGGTGAAAGAATGTACTCCTCGGTCTCTACATGATGATATCATGTAGGCAAAAGTATGCGTTAGTACATTTGAATGTACTAAGTATACGGGATGCAATGCATATGACTTACCAAACCTACACTTCCATGTTAAATGACAAGGACACATAATATAGAAAAGATCGTATATCAAGAGAGTAGTATATAGTATGCTATGAAACCAATGATGCATGACATGCAATGCTCATATATAGTGGGCATATGACCTTAACCGACATAAGTAAGACCAAGTGAGCTATTATTACTTGGAATATCGATGAAATCCCCTCACAGGTAAAAAAGTGGTCTACTTGTCAAAGGTAAATCATACTTCACCTTACGGATATCCCCATTTCGTATGAAGAAACCTTTCGTACGGCATCCCCATTTTGGATAGGATTTTCACATATAGCATATCATATCATTTTTCTCCTTACGAACATCCCCATTTCGGAGTGACCTTCCTTATGAGCATCCCCATTTCGGATAGGATTTCACATAACCTATGCTAGGCATATAGTTCAAGGAAAGGGAGAGGGCCCTTAGGGATAGCCCTAACTCCCCCAATCCATCGGTGCTAACTCGTTATCCCACAAGAATACATATATGTTATATATACATGCTTTCAAAAAGAGATACAAGTCTTATCAAATCACTTCAATGCATTCTTAGGCTTAAAAGCTAAATACCATTCATCGTATTTCCTACTTAAGCTCAAATGCCAAATCATAGTTCATAATTATGATACTCATGCATAGGAATAACCCATTTACATATACAAGCTGGTGCAAGAACCCAAAATGCTCAAGGAGCCATAATCATAGACATGTATGTGATCACATTCTTGTCATAACCAATATCTTATCGAAATCATATCATAAGACATAATTGGGGTACCCACTTCATAATTTCCATACATTCCAATGTTCATGAATGCTTATGCCATGAATGATGTGAGAATAACATGGGTAATTGAGATTCAATTTAAAATTAACATTATAATATGAAATTCAAGTGAAAACATAATTAAATCATTTTAAAACATAATATAAATCACTCATGCGTAAATCAAGCTTCAAAAAAGGGACATGCATGTTCATAACTTCATAACTTCAATGTAAATCCTCACAATAGGACTTAAAGTAACTTTAAATTATATATAAAGTACAATCCATTCATCAATTGAATTTAATAAATCAAACTAATAAAAATCCACATGTAAAGTAAGATTAATTTCATGGAAAATTGCTTGAAAAGATTTGGGTCTTCTTGATTGGAAGGAACCAAGAATCAAAACTCACATACCTTCACTAAATGAAGAAGTCCCAAGAGAAATTTGGAGAAGAAATGCGTTTTCCTTGATTCCCAAGTTTGCAATCCACAAGAGTTCTTTGAGAGGAGCTTGAGAGAGTTTAAAATGTGAGGAGTGAATTTTGAATATTAGGAATAGAGTTTAGATCATTAGAAAATCTTTAGATAGCATAGGAAGTCCCAAAAGACCATTAGGATAAATCAAATTTACGAAAATACCATTAATGAAAGGGATGGAAAAATTGGTTGTCACCACTTCAAGGGTACAATGGGCCATGTGACACTACATGGTCTGTGTACAGTGCTCGTGAACAAACACTTTGACAAATTATCCTTTGACGAAGGTCCGGAACCATAGTCCAACACTTAGAATTTTTTTGACAAAAAATCACCCACACAGAAGGGCCATATGGGCCATGTGAAGCTACAGGGTCGTGTAGGTGCCCATATCACCACATTTGGGAAAAATATTCTACAACGGAGTTACAAGACGGTGATCCCATACTTAGAAAAATTTTCATTTTGGAAGCTATATGGACAGGTCACATGACCCGTGTCAAGTCACACTAGTCGTGTGAGAGGCGTGTGCCTTCCCTTAGCCCCAAACGACGGGGTTTCAAGCTCAAGGCCACCACACGGCCCTCAACATGGTCCATGAAGTGTCACACGACCCATGTGGGGTCTAATTGTGGCTTGCCTTAGCTTTTAACTTCACACCAAGGGCCAACACAAATTTTTGAGGCCAAGGGTCACCTCACTAGAGGACACACGGGTCGTGAGGTCTCCCTTGAAGTGTCACCTTGGTCCAAAACACTTTGAAATCAAAATTTTCAAGCTCCCACGAAGTCGTACAACATCCAGTTCATTACAAACAAGATTGGAGAAGTTAGCAATAGAGCAGAAAGTGTGGAGCAATCAGCACAAGAAAGAAATGCAGAAAAGGAGAAGGTTTCAGTTGATGTGAAAGAAAGAACCAATGAGAAGGTGAGAGTGGGAGGCGCACTTGGCTCATATGGTGATAAGGAGGTAGGAGAAGTGGCTACTGTTTTCACGGTGGAGGTGGTAGAAGAAAACAAAGTAGATAGGGGAATCATAGGGTAGGAATGTAAATTTTAGTATAGGGGACAAAAACATAGTGGGAGAAAGATGCATGATAGGGTTGGGGAATTGAGAGATAAAGCAGACAAAGTAAAGCAATCAGGACAAGAACGTCAAAAAGGTTTAATTTGATGTGAATGAAAGAACTAATGTGAAGGTGACAGTGAGTGATGCATTTCATGCATACAGTGATAAGAAGGATGAAGAAGTGCCTACTGTTTGCATAGTGGAGGTGGTAGAAGAAGACAAGTTAGATAGGGAAATCATAGGGTAGAAACATAGAGTTGTGTTTAGGGGAAAGAAACATAGCTTGAGAAAGATGGGTGTAGAGAACATAGTTGGAGAAAGATTGGTGATAGGGTTAGAGAAGTGACAATAAAGCAAATAGTGCATAGCTATCAGGACAAGAACGTAATGCAAAAAAGGAGAAGGTTTCAATTGATGTGAAAGAAAGAACTAACGAGAAGGTGAGAGTGAAAGGTGCACTTTGTGCATATGGTGATAAGGAGGTCGAAGAAGTGGCTACTGTTTGTACGGTGGAGGTGGTAGAAGAAAACAAGGTAGATAGAGAAATCGCAGGGCAGACATGTAGAGTTGGGTATAGGAAAAAGAAACATAGGGGTAGAAAGATGGCTAATAGGGTTGGAGAAGTTAGCGATAATGCAGACAGTGTAGAGCAATCAGGAAAAGAAAGAAATGCAGAAAATGAGGAGGTTTATGTTGATGTGAAAGAAAAAACTTATGAGAAGACGAGAGTGAGAGGTGCATTTCATGCATATGGTGATAAGAGCAAAGATGTACTGATACACTTGGAAGATGGTTTGAAGATGACGATCGAGAGTGATCTTGGGGACTTATCATTGGCTGATAGGAGGTATGGTCATGGGAGATCGAGTGTCAGCATGTATGGTGGCAAGTGGAGATATGAGAGTTCCAGAAGGCATGACCCAGGGATGGATCTACCTTTGGGATTGGAGGTTCATCCGATCCCTCTCGGTAAAAAAATACACTGTATATATAATATCAAATTTGAATAATATAGGTATATAATTGATAATGAACCCCTTCTATACAATAGGAAAGCATAGCTCAATGGTCTAGGGGTTCATTATTTTGTTGGGGGTCACGGGTTCGAATCTCATTTGCAACTATTTTTTTTTACATTTTGTCCTTGTTCTGTTGTTCACTTTTCTTTTTTAACAAGCAATTGGGCTTTGCCCTTTTCCAGTCCCTTTTAATGAGCTTAATGAATATTTGGGCTTCTAATAAATATAATTAATTAGAATATTCTTTATTTAATTCAATCAATTTATATATATGTGTGTACACACACATATATATTTATATCTATCAATATTTAATTGTTAACTTTTTTCTCTTTTTGCCCCAAAAATTAAAATGGGTCTTAAAAGTGTTATGATTTTTTGCATAATTGAAATTTTTTAAAAAGAAATATGATTTTCTCTTTTTCAATTTTCTCAATATCAGTTTAAAGTCTTAGCTAAATTTTTCTAATTTCGTATTGTTTTGAAAACATTAATACACTTCAAATCAAAATTTTTAAAAAAAACAATGCATCCTTTTATATGTTCTATGTCATGCTTGTTCAAAATTTTTTTTATAGTTTTTTGGTTTTACATACAAAAATTCTTGTATTTTATCAACTTTTACAATCTATTTTATCGAGTTATATAGATAATATTTTCAAGTATATTTTATTGCTTATTAATATAGATGTTGTTTAATAACTTTCATTCTTATTTTTATCGAGTACTAAATATATATTACTTAATATTAATAATTCAATCCTTGCATGTTTTAATATAAAGTAGGACATTTTAAATTAAGTGAAAGTAAAAAACAGAGAAATAATATTTTTTAAAGAGAATTTGAGTGTACAATAAAAATGAAAGCAAATGTTAAAAAAGTATGGTAAAACGGGTGAAGTATTTTGCTTTTCATCTTACAATTTTTTTGTATATATTTATTTATATTTTGAACCACTTGAACTAAAATCTTGGATCTGTACTGCATGAACGCGAAAAATGTTGAAGCAGAGGAATAATAGCTTTGCGTGGATTAAAAAGGGAGAGTCTTCAAATGGCAATATTGCTGAAATTGAAACTCAGGTAGCTAAGTATGCTGGCTTCCCTGTTTTATTTCATACTACATGTTTTGGTTTTACTGATGAGCTGTTACCTGATGTTTCCTTTTTGTTATTAGTGAGTGCTTTTTTAGTGACTATATGTTAAGCTGTAAGAACGCTTTATGAAGTGATGAGTCAGTAAGCAAATGCAAGAACAAAATAGAAAGAGAAGTAAGAAACAGGAAGGTATAAATAAAACAATCTTATTGTTTCCTTCCATTTATAAGGAACTTTGTATTAATACAAATAGAGAATATGGAAGGGGAGGGCTACTGCACCGTGCATACCCCTCTTTCGGAATTTCATCAGGCTGCATTATTTGACATCTAAACTCGTGTTTAGTTTTCATCATAAGTTTTTGTCGAGAGATAGGGTTAGTATTTGTGTTTAGTTTCATCATAGGTTCTTTGTCGAAAGAAAGGGTTATATGCCATAATTTGTAGAGGATTAAGTTGTCAAAGTAGGTTAAATTTAGGGATGTTGCATTTGCCTGTATTGAAGCATTAAAGGTTGAAACATCTATTTTCTCCGTTCAGTGTTATTCTACCTACTCCAGCTTTTTATTAGGAGTGATCAAATTGGGTTAAGAGTTTGAAGAAGGATGTTCTATTTTTGCAAGATTACTGGAGTATGAAATTTGCTGTTGATTATGAGTAGGAGTACAAGGGCACATACTAAATAGTGGATGCAAGATTTACATCTAAGACAAAAGTAAACCTATATCTTGATACTAAAATCTAAGTCTGAAATGCTTGTTGAAAGATCACGAGTTGGAATCGAACTTAAAAATTGCTTGTTGTCTTACTCATTCTACCAGCTTTGCTGTTCTTTTTTTTCAATTGTCAGCTTTGCTGCTCTTTTTTTATTGCTGTTTTCTTTATTCCTAAGGAGTGGTGCAGGGGTTTTCTAAGGGTATGAGTGAAGGTCTTTGGACAGGCATTTTGTCCTCATAAAGGGCTGCTTAAGGATGTTAATAACCTCACGTAAGAAAGCTAATAAGTTGTTTCAAAGTAGTGCGGGATTCTCTTGGAAGGCAGGAAGAGGTCTCAGGATAGATATTTTGTCCTAATAAAGGGCTGCTCAAAGTTGTTTATAACCTAGCTTAATTAGGCTAAGTTGTTTCAGAACCAAAAAAAGAAGACATACCTTTAGCAGGCCTACTGAGTAATGATGCATGAATACTCGCAGGTCAAAAATCTACTGTGGTATCATTCTATAGGGGTTAGGCTGCGTACATCCGACCCCCCCTCACCCTGCAATGAGCGGGAGCCTGGGGTATGTTGTTGTTGTTGTATCATTCTGTTATTTCCCCTCTCTGTTGACAGTGTTGTTCTGCTGGCTAAACCATGGACCTTTAGTAGTAAAAGTGACATGTTTAAGGAATGGTGAAGCAATAAATTCTTCAAATTGATCTAATTTTAAAACCCCCACGAAATTTGATGGTAGCAATTTAGAGATATACCAAAGTAAATTTCTTTTTGAGCAGAACCTCAGGAAATAGTCAAACTGATTGCCCCTTCCTTCCCTCGGTTTTGTCATTTGATTTGTCAACAAGCTTGGCAGTTTAGATTGTTACGTATTTATATTGATGGAGGAAATAGGCTACCGCCCTACCATTTTTGTTAGAGTTGAGTGATAAATTATTCACATAGCAAAAGGGGATAAGCTCACATTTCATAACCAAAGCCCCTTATGTTATCAATTTCTTCTAAGCCTCGAGCTTTGCTAGAGGCCCCCAAGCGTCAGTCCTGATTACTAAATGTATTTTAATATCTTTATTTGACACTCTTATTGAAGTACTTTGAAATACAAGAATAAATAGCTAGAGATAGATAGTTAAGAGAATAGAGATGAGAGGATAGCTTGAAGAAGGAGATGTGAAATTAGAAGAATAGAGGTGCTAAATCAGAAGGATCCATCATGCTTTTGCAGTTTGCTTGCCCTCATTCTGTCCAAACCTTCCCTGTTTATACACCTTGTTGCAACAAACTCTCCCGTTTGGCATGTGACCTCCCACTCTTCCAAACGTAATCACTAAGTCTTTTAGGAGGAATTACTCTTCTAGAACTCCTACTTGGCATATCCATATGATAATTCTCCGTGGCAACTCCAGTGTCATCCTGGTCAGCAACTTCACTTCTTTTGTTCACTACAATACTCCCTTCCTGAAAAACAACTTGTCCTTAAGGTTGGGGTCCGCTTGATCCGTTAATGATGTAGTGTCCGCTTGATCTCTTGCCAAATTATAGTTGAGCAGTTCAACACTTTGCCTCTCTGTAGCAAGGACTCTACAAACTCATTGGATTTACTCCGTAATATGTAGTGTGTGATGGTGGGAGGATTGTGCCTGTACAAAGCCTGAAAGTTAGTCATTCCAGCGAAAGTTTGGTATGACGTATTGTACCAGAACTTTGCTCAAGGCAACGTGGAAACCTAAGTAGCAGGAGCATCAGCAACAAAGCATCTTAGGTACTGCTCAACACATTCATTGAGTGCCTCAGATTGGCCATCAGTTTGAGGATGATAAGTCATACTCATGGCCAACTTTGACCCCTCGCAAACGATGAATCTCCTGCCAAAAAGAGTGAAGAAATCGAGGATTTCGATAAGTTACAATGGTCTATGGGTTTTCGTGTAACCTGATAACCCAAATAACAAATGTTTCAACATATGTATAAGTAGAGAAAGTGGATGCTAAGGGTATAAAGTGCCCATTTTTGGTAAGATGATCCACCACAATCATGATTGAAGTCTTGCTTGTGGAGCTAGGAAGGCAAGTAATAAAATCCATGGCAATATACTGAGACTTGGTCGGGTATTTGCTAAGGCTAAAGTAGACCTGCTAGGTAGCTCTTCATGGAGAGAAAATCAACTCTTCGTGGAGAGAAAATGAAGAAAATAAAGAGTAGGTAGCTCACACATGGGTGATGTGGCAAAGAAGTCAATTAAAGAAAGTCATGTGGCTCTTGTTCGGTGTTCTTCTTTGTAGAGAAAACCCCCAACTCATCTTCTCCCTTTTCCTCATTCACTGCATGAAAAGAATCGGGTTACTTGAAAGAAATAAGAAAATAATGTGAAAGCAAAAATATGAGGATTTAAGACATTATCTTAAGACAGGTGAAATTCGAGAAAATCCCCAAATTTTACAATTAGGTGCCAAGAACCTAAGTTGCTCGAGCTCTTTACTATGGATGTTGCACGCATGTTGACATGACATAGGTGTGGGAATAATACCGGATCTGGTCAAACGATATTGGATGCTTTGATCAGAATCGATAGGGAAATCCAACACAGATATAATGTATTTTTTATTCAAACTTAATAAGAAATAATAAAGAGACACATCTATACTTAATAATAGTGTTGGAAGGGTTGTGGACCAAAAGGTAGTATTTTATTATACAAAGATCAAAATATTATAACACAGAAAGTACAAACTTTCAAAGATTTTCTCCAAGTGCTGCGACACTTCTTTTAATTGAGGCTATGCCTTTTTCTTTCTTCACACACCTTTTCTTCTCACATATCTCTTTTTTTTTTCTTTTTCACTCACACTTCTTGTCATAGGTGCAATACATACATACATACATACATACATATATATATATATAAAATACACCTAAAGAAGGTTTCCAAATTCAAATGGAATTAGGACTCCTTTAAGTACTTGTCTTCAAATTGAATTGCAACTCCTTTAAGCATACGTATTCAAACTGAATTAGAACTCTTTTAAGAACACCATAGTTGACTTTTCAAATACTTTGTTTTCAATTTGAGTTTGAATTCCAACACTCCCCCTCAAACCCAAATTGTCATCCCAAGCTTTTCTTTGAGCATGTGAAACACATTTGCTTTCAAAGGCTTCGTAAAGATGTCTGCTAGTTGATCTTCAGTGCGGCAATAGACTAACTCAACTGTCTTGTCCTTCACTTGCTCTCAGATAAAATGATACTTTGTATCAATATGCTTGCTACGGCAATGCGACACTGGATTCTTTGACAGTGATATGGTGGACTTGTTGTCAACATAAATTGTGATGGGATCCTGATGTGTAA
>JAPFFP010047771.1:0-10185 GCA_026153255.1 Solanum medicagineum
ATACATAGAAAAAGAACATATATATTGCCCTCGGACATGACAACTCACCAACTAGCTTGAATGGATACCACTAGCCACGTGGAGGAGGATGATTACCAAATGGAGTTTCAGTTCCTACATTGTAACATCATGTAAGCATAGAGTATGCATTAGTAAGTTTGAATGTACTAAGCATGTAATATGAAATGCAACAATAAATAGGCAACTTAGACAAAATGCATATTCATAGGCAATGAATGGCATAATAACAATATGACATATATGAATGGTGCTTGAAGTAAAATCATGCTTATATAGAAGATAGTTCATAAGTAGAAAAATACCATCCTTTGGCTAATGGGCTTACCACCTACCGTTCTACATGATTCAGGTATCAACCCCTCAATTTGGTTATTAGCATACCCCACCCACCTCTAAGGTGATTGAGGTACTAATGCCCTAATTTGGTCAATGAGGTATCAAGCCCTCGATATGGTTAATGAGGTATCAACACCTCAATTTGGTTAATGAGGTATCAATCCCACAATTTGGTTAATAAGGTATCAACCTCACAATTTTGTTATGGTCAATTCTACACTACATAGAGAAATACCATATACATACTTTCCTTCTATCCTTATCATAACATCATATACATACTCTTCTTTCATCATCATGCATACTTTTCATGAAATCAACACATATTCATCCTTCGTTCATCATCATAGAGTCATTCATAATATAAGACAAGCATTAGACCTTCAATTCCTCAAGAAACCCTAGCCAGACATTTTATCACACACTTGGTAGGTGTGTATTGCTAGTGTAAAACCATGTAATTCAAGAATGAAATCATGCAAGATAATCCATTGTAAAACGATCAATCAACACCTTGCAACACCCTCAAGAAATATACATCAAAACCCTTCATCAAATCCAACATTAAATCCAAGATTTATAGCTCAAAGCATACTAAAACAATCATACTTTCATAAACCCCAAATCATTGTGTAGTTAATTTATTAATATACAAAACCCACATGTAAAATCAACTTAAAAGCATGCGATTTAAGTAGAAAAGAGGATTGGGCACCATGGGTGAAAGGACACAATAGTTGAAACTTACATACCTTGACTTGGGAGAATTTCTTGAAGAGGACTTTAATGGAGACATGAAGCTTGAGTGAAATCCTTGATTGAATCCTTAAGATTGGTCTTGAGCTTTGGGACTTGAATTTAGGGTGAAATATGAGTAAGTGTTTGAGTGAGTATTGGGGAATATTTAGAATGATATAAGGGTGAAATAAGGGTAAGTATAGGTATTGTTAAGTATGGGAAACCTTAGGCCCCAGACTTAAAAGTCTTAGGCCAAAGTTAAGAGAAAACACATTCAAAACGGACTGCTCACTGGAATTGCATTTTCTGCACAAACGAGTTCCACGAAAATGGGCATAACTCCATCATCCGAACTCGAAATGAGGTGAAACCAAGTGCGTTTGAAATCTAATTCAAAGTGCATTAATTTGATAGGTCGTGGGCCACCATTTCTTTGTGTTCTAAGAGAGAAGACCCTTCAAAGTTGATTATAAACACCATTTTCAAAACCTCGACATAAGTGTAAAATCATCATAAACTTGCTAACTTAAACATGAATGCATATGAATGACATAGGGTCTGAAACATAAGACTTGGAATTTAGAAAGGACTTGACATGTCATCATAAGCCTGAATAGAATGAAAGAAATATGGATATTGCTCCTCCATGTCCGCTCTAGCTTCCCGAGAGACACATACGAATAGACAACTATTTCAAAGGGCCTTAATGAATACCACATCCCTATTAATCAATCTCTCCACTCATCCATCCAACACCTCCACTGGGACCTCCCTCCAAGCTAACTTATCCTACATGTCACCCACAACTTCAAAGAGTTCTATAACACTAGAGTCACCACCACATCCCATCCACCTAGAAGCATGAAGAGCCGGGCGAACCATATCTACATCCACAGGCAAATCTCCAAACTTATGCAACTATACCAACCTCCCTCTACACTCTATAAGGACTCATAATCCTCCACTTAAGTGTCAACCTTAAATATACCTAACCCACTTGGTACCATAGCCACCATCTCCCCCTTGGGAGATAACCTCCTCTCTATCGTCTTCTAACCCAAAACTTCCAATTCTAATAAGGCAGAATCAAGGCCTTGCTTAAACTAGACCTCCTCAACCAAAGAAGATTTAGAACCACCAATAACACTATACCACCATTCTCAACTTCCCTCAACCTACATCTAATCTAGCCAACTAATGGATCCAACTAGTCTCCTTCTTGCCATCATTATCCACACATGCTAGGCTACCTAGAGCACTGACCGCAACATTAGCCTTACCGGGGAAAAGTAATGCACACTCATTCATAATCCTTAAAGAATCCTAACCACCTTCTTGCTATCCAGAATATACACTTATCATATTTAACAAACAACCTCTCATCATCCAAGAATTGCAACAATACCCCCAAATGATTCACAAGCTCTAAACAAATCAATACCTCATCATTAGATACCACCACAACCATATCAAGGTAGGGTTTTAAGAACCTATTCAAGAAATCGACAAACACCCTTGGTGCACAAGACAACCAAACAACTCCATCAATACTAATAATGCTTACTCCTAGTCTGAAAAGACAGTTAGGGACATCACCTACCCTTATCTTCACTCGGAGACAGCACCCATACCAAAGATCAACCTTAGAGAAGTGACTAACCCATTGTAGTTGATCAAGTAGGTCACCTATCCTTAGCCATCACATCACAACCTTATGGGGGCTACCCTCATCAAAAGCATACTACGCAAGTAGCCAAACCATCTCATGACCTCCAGCACCTCAAACTAAGTCCAACCAAGATCATAAGACAAGACTCTATGCAACGATCACATGGGGCAACCCTTATAGACCCCTACTAGTGACAATAGACCGACGTAACCATCCGGACACACACATATACACAAATCCTACTAGCATAAGAAATAGCAACCCCCAGACCACTCAAATCACCCTACTAAAATGTCGATCATGACATTGGCCTCACCTAGGGTCAACTAAGTTATAGGAGAAATAATAGAAGAGGACCTACTCACAAGCTCCGACAATAGCCGGCTAAACTCAAGAAGCTCCTAATATCGAAGGGGGTTAAGGTTTAGGCTAACATCTAATCACCTTTATCTTACTAGGGTCCACCTTAATGCCATCACTGGGCACCATACAACCTAGGAAGGCAACTTCCTACAATCGAAACTCTCATCCGTCCTATTTAGCACCTAACTTCATTCTTTAAACTTGTAGTACTACCCTCAAATGATTCACATGCACTACCTCATTAGGGAACGAACCATCATATCATCACCAAAACCACCATAAACCAATTAGAGTAGGGACTAGAGATCTTACTCATGAGACTTATAGGCATAACCGGCGTACTAGTCAAACCAAAAGAGACTACCCAGAATTCAAAATATCATATAGGGACATTCAAGGCCTCATCTATCACCAACGATAATTCTATAAATAAACAACTCAGGTTTAACTCCTCCAATTCCCACAAGATGAAAATGCAACCTCCTAGAGAATAATTGTACATAAAGACAAGAAATAGATATACCTCCCTTGCTACCATTTGACAACCTCTCACTCGAAGACGGTCTCACTAGGGAGTCAAAATCTAACTCTACGGGTCCTACCACCCATAAAGACACAGCAAGCATGCAACCATTCCATCCATATAATGACATCAAAATACACCATGCCAACTCCAATAACTCACAAAGCAATACCTAATGCAATACAAGCTTGGATCAACACCTACGAATCTTCTAGAAACAATATACCTAACAAAAGGATAGACACCAAAGATCCACACAACAACTAGGGCACACAAGAAGCCGCACTAGCAACCAAAAGTAATAATGAAAGAAATAGTGAAATTCGGCTCCATCAACATCAAAACGTTCAACTTAACTTTCTTTGCCTTCCTCATTGAAGCGGCATGATCAACTAGAATAGAAAGAACATTCGTTAAAGAAGAAATCCCCATCTCACTTTTAAAGCACGACATAGAACATGAAGAAGGGAACCATTTCCTAAAATATCTCATAGGCTCATACTCATAGTTGTGCTGCACAATACAACCATGAATAAGACTCTAACTGACGCAGTATGTTGGACTCCGAGGATCTTTCAACCTAGTGCTCCGATACCATCTTTGTCACGACCCAAGCCTAGGGCCTAGACGTGACTGGCGAATGTAGAACTCGAAGGAACCCAAAACAAGCCTCAGAGCATATCATCACACATCTTTGATCATGGAAGCACGATAAATCAATACAAGAAACATAAACAAGGGAAATTGGGACTAAGGGAGAGAGAGAAACTTATATTTAAATAGCTTGAATATCATAAGTGAGTCAGAAAATAAGCATAATACATATCTTGTCCAACAACACCTCTAACATAGAACTTAGCGGGGGCCAAGACAAACAACCGGGCTCAACCTCATAGTCAACGAATACAAAAAGGGAAAGATAGTCTTTAATAAGTAGCAAAAGAACATAGATATTGCCCTAGAACATGAGGACTTACAAAATAGCTTGAATGGATACCACTTGCCACGTGGAGGAGGATGATGACAAATGGAGCTTCGGTTCCTACATGGTAACATCATGTAGGCATAGACTGTGTGTTAGTATGTTTGAATGAACTAAGTATGTAGGATGTAATACAACAATAAATAGGCAACTTAGTCAAAATGCATAATCATAGACAATGGATAGCATAACAACAATATGACATCTATGAATGGTGCTTGAAGTAAAATCATGCTTATATAGAACATAGTTCATAAGTAGAACTAGACCATCCTTTGGCTAATGGGCTTACCACCTCCAATTCTAGGTGATTGAGGTATCAACCCCACAATTTGGTTAATGAGGTATCAACCCCTCAATTTAGTTAATGAGGTATCAACCTCATAATTTTGTTATAAGGTATCAACCCCTCAATTTGGTTAATGAGGTACCAACCCCTCAATTTGGTTAATGAGGTATCAATCCCTCGATTTGGTTAATGAGGTATCAACCCCTCAAGGATTGATGATTTGCTTGACCAATTGCAAGGGGCTATCCATTTCTCTAAGATTGATCTTTGGTCCTGGTATCATCAAGTGAAAGTGAGGGAGTGTGATATTCCCAAGATGGCCTTCCAGACTAGGTATGGGCATTACGAATTCATAGTGATGTTTTTTGGGTTGAGCAATGCACCAACCATCTTTATGGACCTAATGAATAGGGTCTTTAAACCGTACCTTGATTCCTTTGTTGTGGTCTTCATTGATGACGTTTTGATCTATTATCATGGTGAGGAGGAGCATAGGGCTCATTTGAGGGTTGTGTTGCAAAGATTGAGAGAGGAGAAATTGTATGCTAAATATGAAAATTGTGAATTTTGGTTGAGGGACGTTGCCTTCCTAGGATATGTGGTGTAGAGGGGTGGTATTAAGGTGGATCCTAAGAAGACCGAGGTGATTAGAAATTGTCCTAGACCATTGGACCCATCGAACATTAGGGTTTTGTTAGGCTTAGTGGGCTATTATCAGGGGTTTGTGAATGGGTTCTCTTCTATTGCTTCCCCCATGACAAAATCGACTCAAAAGACTAATTTTGTGTAGTCCGATGAATGTGAAAGAAGTTTGTTGTGTATTGTGATGCTTCCCGGGTTGGTTTTGGTTTTGTGTTGATGCAAAATGATAAGGTCATAGCATATGCTTCTAGACAACTCAATGTGCATGAAAAGAACTACCTTACCAATGATCTTTATTTAGCCATCGTTGTGTTTGCATTAGAGATTTGGCGTCATTACTAGTATAGGGTGGATGTTGATGTATTCACGGTAATAATAGCCTCTAATGTGTCTTCATTCAAAATGATTTCAACTTGAGGCAAAGGAGATGATTAGAACTTCTTAAGGACTATGATATGAGTGTGCATTATCAACCCGATAAGTCAAAGGTGATGGTGGATGCTTTGAGTAGGGTGTCTATGTGTAGCCCAGCTCATGTTCATGGTGGTGATAAGGAGTTGGCTTGGGAGGTACATCAATTGGCTAGATTGGGAGTTAGGTTGGAAGTGGTTGGTAATGGGGGTATTGTTGTTATTGATGGTTCTAGGTCTTCCTTGGTTGATGAGGTGAAGGGAAAGCAACATCTTGATTCCTCCTTGATAGAATTAAAGGCCTTGGTGAAAGAGGGAAAGATAGAGGTTTTCTCCCAAGGGAGAGAGGGGGCCCTTAGGTACTAAGGTAGGTTGTCTGTGCTTTGTGTTGATGGTTTGAGGGAGATAATCCTTGATGAGGCCCATAATTCTTCTTATTCTATCCACCCCATTCGTTGGACCTTCATTTCCTTAAGAAACTATAACCGGATATTTTATCAAACAACTTAAGGGTGTGTAGTGGGGGTAAAAGACCATGAAATTTGGAGATGAAAAATCATGCAAGAAAATCTGTAGTAAAACCATCAATCAGCACCTTGCAATACCCCCAATATACATACATCAAAACCCCTCATCAAATCCAACATTAGATCCAAGATTTAGAGCTCAAAACATGCTAATACAACCATACTTTCATTAAATAAAATCACTGTGCAGTAAATTTTTCAATATAAAAGACCCACATGAAAAATCAACTTTAAATCATACGATATTAGTAAAAACGAGGCTTAGGCACCATGGTTTAAAGGACCCAATGGTTCAAAACCACATGTCTTAGCTTTGGGGAAGTTTTTGATGAACTTTGAAAATGGAGGCTTAAAGCTTTAAGAGAATCCTTAATTCTGGATGAGGGTTTTGAGTCTTGAAGTTTGAAGTGAAAATATGGCTAAGTGTTTTAGGGAGTATTGGGAAATGTCTAGGATGATATAAAGGTAAAATAAGGCTATGTATAGGTAAAAACACATTAGGGAACACTAAGGCCCAAGACCCCAAAGCCTTCAATAGAGATAGAAATCACTGGCAGCAAAATACACAGGTCCGCGACGTAGACCTATCACGAGGGCCAAATTAACACATGTCTGCAATAGCTGCGCGTCGCGGTGCTGTCGCAGATCATCTCTGGAAAATGACAATTATGAAAAAGTGAAATTGTTAATCATATGCTCTAAAATCGGGGTTAGATCCTTCTCCTCTTAATTTTTACCCCCTGAACATGAATATGAAGTTAGATTTTTGAAATAACAAATGCATTTTGAGATATATGGAATTTAAAATTCAGGGCATTCCGAGGCACACTTTTGGGTACTTTTTGGGGTCATTTCAATATCTCCCCCTTGGGACATTCGTCCCCAAATGTAAAAGAGACGTACAAGACAAGAATGATCATAAAAAAATTAACCACAACTACAATGCAACATCACATTTAAAACACCATTTTCAAAACCTCAACATGAGTGTAAAATCATCTTGACTTGTACACTTAAACATCAACGCATATGAATTACATAGGGCTCAATCATAAGACTTGAAATCACATAGAGGACTTAGAATTTGTACCTTAGGCTTGAGTGGAGTGGAAAAGTTAAGATATTGCTTTCGCATGTCCGCTTTGGCCTCATAACTAGCACTTCCGATTTGTTGGTTCCTCCAAAGGACCTTAACAGATGCCACCTCTTTGTTCCTCAATCTCTTCACTTGCCTATCTAGGATCTGAATGGAAACCTGCTCATAAGTCATGTTATCCTAAACAACACCCATAACATCAAGAGGCACAATAGCATTAGGGTCATCAACACATTTTCTCAACATTAAGACATGCAACACCGGATGAACAAAATTCATTTCACTAGGCAACTTCAACTCATAAGCTACCTTGCCAATCCCCTTCACGACCTCATAAGGACGAACATATCTTGGACCAAGCTTCCCTTTTTTACCAAAATCGACCACTCCTTTCATTGGAGAAACCTTCAAGTAAACCCAATCACCCACTTTGAATTCAAGGTCTCTCCTTTTCACATCAGCATAAGATTTTTGACGACTTTGGGTTGTTCTCAATCTTTCCATAATCATCCTAACCATCTCAAGAGCCTTCATAACCTGATCCAGTCCCAATAAATCTACCACTCCAACCTCAAACCAACCCACCGGTGATCTACAACGTCTCCTATAAAGAGCCTCAAATGGAGCCATACCGATGCTAGAGTGATAACTATTGTTGTATGCGAGTTCAATCAAAGAAAGATGGTCATCCCAACTGCCCCTTAACTCCAAAATGCATGCCTTCAGCATAACTTCAAGGGTTTGAATTTTCCTTTTGTCTTAGTCATCCATTTGAGGGTGGAGGGTCGTACTAAGGTGAACTTTGTTACCAAGACCCCTTCAAAAGACCTCCAAAAGTGTGAAGTAAATTGTGCACCACAATCTGATATAATGGATAAAAGAACCACATGTAACCTCACTAACAAATGGATGTACAACCTTGCATACTCTTTAGCCCCATAAGTAGTCGTAACCAGTAGAAAGTGAGCCGATTTCATCATCTTATAAACCACCGCCCATATGGAATCAAAACCTTTCCTAGTCTTTGGCAACCCAACCAGAAATTCCATGTTAATAACCTCCAACTTCCATGTAGGAATCTCTATGTCTTGTGTTAGGCCACCCAGCCTTTGATGCTTGACATTGACTTATTGACCATTATGGCAACCAAAAACAAATTTGGCGATATGCTTCTTTATGCCTCCATACCAATACACATCCCTCAAGTCTCTATACATTTTTGTGGAACCGAGGTGGAAAGAGTAAGAAGAATTATGGGCCTCATCAAGAATTCTCTCCCTCAAACTATCAACACATGGCACACAGAACCTAACTTGGTATCTAAGGACCCCATCTTCCTCTTGGGAGAAAACCTCTATTTTGCCCTCTTTCACCAAGGCCTTCAATTCAAGCAAGGAAGAGTCTAGATCTTATTTTGCTATCACCTCATTAACCAAGGAGGATTTAGAACCATCAACAACAACTATACCATTACCCATGTCTTCCAACCTAACCCCCAATCTAGCCAATCTATGCACCTCCCTAGCGATCTCCATTTCACCACCATCTACATGAGCTAGGCTACCCATAGACAACCAACTCAAAGCATCCGCCACAACATTTGCCTTACCCGGATGGTAATGCACACTCATGTCATAGTCCTTAAGAAGATCTAGCCACATTCTTTGTCTCAAGTTGAGATCTTTTTGAGTGAAGACATATTGGAGGCTCTTATGATGGGTGGAGACATCCACATGCACCCCATACAAATAATGATGCCATATCTTCAATGCAAACATAACGGCGGCTAACTCTAGATCATGGGTAGGGTAATTCCTTTCATGTACTTTGAGTTGCCTAGAAGCGTAGGGTACGACCTTATCTTTTTGGATTACCACACAACCCAAAGCAATCTAGATACATCACAATACACAACAAAACCGTCAAGCCCATCCGGTAGAGACAATATAGGAGCGGAATAAGCCTACCGTTCAATATTTGGAAGCTTTTTTCATATTCATTGGTCCACACAAACTTAACCTTCTTTTAAATCAATTCTATCATAGGGAAAGCAATGGAGGAGAACTCATTCACAAACCTTCTATAGTAACCTGCAAGGCCCAAGAAACTACTAATATCTGACAGGACCAATAGTCTAGGCAAATTTCTAATCACATCAGTCTTTTTAGGACCCACGTTTATACCATCCCCCGACACCACATGACCCAAGAATTCAACATCAACTAAAACTCACACTTGTCGTATTTAGCATACAATCTTTCCTCCCTCATCCTTTACAACACAACCCTCAAATAACCCAAATGCTCCTCCTTACTATGTGAATAGATGAAAATATCATCAATGAAGACAACGACAAAAGAATCAAGGTAGGGCTTAGAGACCCTATTCATTAGGTCCATGAAGATGGCCGGTGCATTAGTCAACCAAAAGAACATCACCACAAATTTATAATGCCCATATCTAGTATGAAAAGCTATCTTGGGAATATCATAATCCCTCATCCTCACTTGATTGTACCAGGTTTGAAGATCAATCTTAGAGAATAAGCTATCTCCTTTCAATTGGTCAAACAAGTCATCAATTCTTTTA
>JAPFFP010047772.1:0-10184 GCA_026153255.1 Solanum medicagineum
CCAAACATAGATATCACTTATAAAATATTTACAAAATGCTTAGATATAAGTTGGTTCTCCCGAGCCTTATCGGCTACAGGTGCCAGTCCGCCCTAATCAGACTTTGGGGCGTGACAGCCCAGCGTTGCATTTTTAGTTCATTTTGGATCATAAATTTGACTTTGTCCAATATTCAGGGTTCGGGAGCTCATCTCGAAATTCCATCAGTTCTAGCGGTTCTAGGTGGTGAAACTAGCGCTATAAATGCCTTCATCCTAATTTTTAGAGGTTCTGTGAATATTTTGAGTTTTTAGATTCGAAACTAATTTAAACGATTTTTCTTAGTTTTGGGACTACAGAGGTTTCGGATTCGAATTTTGATTATTCCATTGAGTCCGGATCGTCTTTTTCGGTGGGGTTCTATGTTTGGTTTGTATTCACGGGGTTCCGAACAAATTTTTGAGGGTCTAGTTCTTGTGTTGTTTGAGTTGTGTTGCTGGTTCATTGTTGTTTTTGGTGCATCTAGTATTAGTACTCTGTATTCGCACCTCATAAGCTGCGTTAGCAGAGATCCAACAGCCAGATCTTCGTGTTCATAGGTAACTGCCCCATATTTACAGAGGGTTAACCGCCTCTCTGGTCTCCGTGTTTGCGGATGCGGAGCACTATTGATATCTGAACAGTGTCTTTCTTTAAAAAAGTGATTTAGACCCTTTTCACTATTTTTTTACATTTCAAGCTTCATTCTAAGAGAGGATTTTCAAGGTTTTGAAGGAAAATTAATTGAGTAACTATTTTATAATCTATTTCAACTATTTTCATTGATTAATTTGTGTTTTAACTTCTAAATTCGGGGTTTTAATGGTAGAATTTGGGAATTTTCGAAATTGAGTTTCCAAAATTTTAATCATTGATTTCTCCCTCATCTTAGCTCCATTTTTAAAATCATTTTCACCAATGGATTCCTTATTACGTTTAGAACATTTTCATGCATTAATTTTCAATTTTTAATACATTTTCTGGCATGAAATTTTTGACTATTTTACCCTTTCTCTCTGAATTAATTAGTTTTACTGTCATTAGATTCATTATATGATTGTGATGTCATATTTGAATAGATTGTGGTGATTTGGAGTATTGTAAAAAGGGAAAAACGGCGATTTCTTCTTGATTTTGAGACTTTATTTGAGGCAAGTAGATTTCTAATCTTTCGTTAAGTATGAATGAACCTTGTATGCTCCTATGTGGATGAAATTGTGTATTTGGGGGTAGAATCGAATCATTGCAGCCTGGATCATGACTTTTCATATTGAATAATTACTCATACGGTGATATATTGCTTTATAAATGAATTGTGCGTTGTGATCTATGTGACTCTATGAACTATTTGAAAATGATGGCGAGATGGTGTTTATGTTGTGATATGGATAATACGTTGAGATTGCGCTTATAATGAAACATTAATGATATTGAAATACTGATGATATGACATATTAACGACATTGAGACTCTAATGATATTGAGATGTTGATGATATTGAAATGTTGATGATACTGAGATATTGATGGTATTGAGATATTGAGATCCTTGTGATGTTGATATTATGATATAATTGTGATCATGCACCTTGCATCTATTATTATTTGTGCATTGACACTTATGATGGCTATGACCAAGATGTGAGTAAGGTAACATGTAGATTGGTGCCTGGAGTCTCTACTGTCGAGCCAAGGTAATATGCTAGCGGTTTGAGATCATTTTCGGATGGGTTTGAGGTCTATTCTGGATAGGTGAGCGTTAGCCAATGTCTTGACCGCCGATGTTCATGGATACATGGTGTATGTGAGACTCATATGAGTTTTGACTAAGGCAGTCATCTGGTCAGCGGATGTGTATCGTAGAACATACATACATCATGATTATGTGATATTGCATCGCATTATTCATATTTCATGGTACACACTCTATCTCATATTATATTTGGCTGATATAATTGTATATTATTTTATGAGAATATGTACTTATTATGTTCCTGATCTTGATGTAAGTATTGGATCTATTTATATAATTATGTATTGTGATGTTATGTCAGATGATGAATATATCTATATTACTATAATCTGAATATTCTATTGTACTGGATTTTTCTAAGTGCAGGATTGTAGTTCGGTGGTTTGTGGTTGGGATTTAAGGAGTTACTTGTGTTTTTCATTACTTTACTTTAGGTTAGTTCCATTTGCTGAATACTCTGTTGTTTGGTGCTTACCCTTGCTACATTTTGTAGGTCGTGAGCCTAGTCCATCCTACTATACTTTTTTCTTATTGGATCGAGCTTTCAGATTTCTTGTGAGGTAGCTTCCCATGTCTTCAGTTGGCCTTGAGAATTCTATTTTATGATCTTCTTCTATCCGAGGACTAGATATTATGACTTGTATTTCATTTGAATAATCTATACTTAGAGGCTTGTACATGTGACACCGGTCCTTAGGATAGTTATAGTTTGTTTTCTTCCACTTATCTATATTATTAGACCGTTATCTTCCGCTTTTATTACTATTGTTAAGTTGTTTGGTTTTTTGGCTGACTCACCTCAGTGGGTTAGGTGAGTGTCATCATACCTGGATTTCGAGTCTTGATAATTTGGTATCAGAGCCCCAGGTTCATAGGTCTTACATATGTATAAGCCCAGTCTAGTAGAGTCTTGAGGATCGATGCGGAGACGTCTGTTACTTATCTTTGAGAGGCTATGAAGACTGTTAGGAAACTCTCTTTCATTTCATTCTTATCAATTCGTTCGTAGGTTTTGTATAAGTATTAAGTGTTAATGTGTCCTTTTGAAAGATGGCGAGGACTAGAGCTACTGCTGCTACAGGACGAAGGAAGGTTGCCCCTGATGTTGCTATCAGGACCCAGCTAGGGGTAAGGGTCGTGGTCGAGGACGAGCTAGGGGCCAGAGTTGATGTTGCTATTGGGACCCCAACTAGGGGTAGGGGCTGTGGCCAAGGACGAGCTAGGGGCCGGAGCCGAGAAGCTGCACCGGTGAGGGACTATAAGCGGGGCATCTCCCCTGAACTAGCTATAGATCCTAGGCAGGAGTAGGTTCCACATGAGTTGTTTGCAACACCGCTACTCCAAGATACACTTTTGAGAGTGTTGGGTATGTTGGATACTTTGGGGTTGGCAGGTAGTCAAGCTGATACGCCTAATACTTCACAGACTTGGATGAGGGTGCAGCCTTAAGATTAGCAACAAGCCCCCGGGGCTCAGGTTTAGGATGAGCAACCTCTAGTAGCTCCGATTGATGAGATTCCACCAATTACTGCCTTTACTAATGATGAGCAGCAGGTATAAGAGCTTTTGGAAGATGGACTCACCTCAATTTTAGGGTGGGAAGACTGAGGATGCTCATGAGTTCCTATCTACTTGTAGAGAATTACTGGATACCATAGGGCTATCAAAGACACATGGTTGAGATATGTCACCTTCTAGCTCTGTGGGCTAGTCAAGGCGTGGTGAAGGACTTATACAGGATCCCTTCCAACTGGATCTCCTCGGATGATTTGGGAGATATTTTTTTATGCATTCTATGATCGATTTATTCCTTCGAGTATTGGCAAGGAGAGCCAATTATGGTTTTCAGAGTACGAGATCAAGTTTCACCAGTTAGCTCGTCATGCCACAGCTATACTTCCGACTAAGGCGGAGAGAGTTCACTAGTATATGAAAAGGTTAGTTTATCCTGTTAGATAGTCTATATTCTAAGTATCAAGAGATGAAGCCTCTTTCCAGTCAGAGCTTGGTGTCACCAAAGAGGTAGATTTGATGCAGGGAGAGGAATTTGGGGACCCCAAAAGGGTCCGCACATTGGGACAGTACTCAAGTGCCTCATCGGGGGCAAAGGTGTGGTCAAATAAGGTAATTCATTTCAGCATCGCGGGGTTCATGCAGCCTTGCTAGCTTCAAAGAGAGGATGAGACCCTCATGATTCCAATAGTTCAGGTCAGAGTTTATTGGGTTCTTAGTGGAGGCTTGCGGGTCGAGAGGTTATAGCATCCCTCCTGCTTCCTCACAGTAGTGGTCCACTACTAGATCCTGTTTTTGGTGTGGATCTCCTAATCGCATGATTCACCAGTGCCTTAGACAGAATTATTCCAAGCCCCATCATTCATACTCTACAGCACTTATTCGAGATCCAGCACCACCAGCCAGAGTTTCAGCCTCGCAGACTAGGGTTCAGGGTAGAGGTCAGAATGACAGAGGTGGACATACCGATGGTAAGAGAGTAGGTGATACTTCCACTCCTTCAGGTGGTAGAGTATCAACCTTTACGAGTAAAGGTGAGGTGACCATTGTTATGCCTTTCTAGGTAAAGCCAAGGTAAAGGCCTCTGATGTTGTGATCACAGATATTGTTCCGGTTTCCATCGCCCTACATCTATGTTATTTGATCTAGACTCTACTTGTTCATATGTGTCGGCTTATTTCTTTGTGGTTGGGTTTGAGTTGCCTTGTGATTCCATGTTTGTGCTTGTTCATGTTTTGACCCTAATAGGAGAGCCCTTAGTAGTAGATTGAGTATACCGATCTTGTTTTGTTACTTTTGTGGGCTATGAGACTTGGGTAGATTTGATTGTATTGGATACGATAGATTTTGATATTATTCTGGGTATGGATTGGCTATCTCTGTATTGTGTGATTCTTGATTGTTGTGCCAATACCTTTACCTTAGCCATGCCAGGTAGACCAAGGATTGAGTGAATGGGTTCGAAGGGCTCTTATCCTAGTAAAGGGATATCTTGTATTCAGGCCCAAAAGTTGATTGATAAAGGATATTCAACTTATTTGGCTTTTGTTCATGATATTGTTGCTGAGTTACTTTCTATGAAGTCTATTCCAGTGGTTTGTGAGTTTCTGGATGTGTTTCCTACTAATTTATCAAAGTCCCTCCTGATGGGGACATTGATTTCACTATTGACCTTGAGTCAGGCACTAAGCCCATTTGTGTCACTCCTTATCAAATGGCTCCAGCTGAATTGAAGGGGCTAAAAAAAGCAGCTCCAGGAACTGTTGAGAAAGGGCTTTATTTGCCCTAGTGTTTCACCATGAGGTGCCCCAGTCCTGTTTGTAAAGAAGAAGGATAAATCCATGAGGATGTGCATTAATTGTAGATAGTTGAACAAAGACATGTCAAGAGCAAGTACCTGTTTCCCTGCATAGATAACTTATTTGATCAGTTTCAAGGAACAACCCTTTTTTCTAATATTGACTTAAGGTTCGAGTGTCATCAGCTTCGGATTTGGCAATCAGATGTACCAAGACAGCATCTCAGACCAGGTATGGCCACTTTAAGTTTCTTACTATGTCCTTTGGTTTGACTAACGCTCCTGTAGCATTTGTGGAGTTAATGAATGGATGTTTCGACCGTATCTAGATTCGTTTGTGATTGCTTTCATTAATGATATCTTGGTCTATTCCAAGACTGAGAAGGACCATGTGAGGCATTTGAGTATTGTACTTCAGAGATTTGGGGAGGAGAAGTTGTATGCATAGTTCTCCAAGTGCGAGTTCTGCTTGAGTTTGGTAGCATTCTTGGGGCACGTGGTGTCCAAGAAGGGTATTCGAGTTGATTCGATGAACATTACGTTCGTTCGGGGTTGGACTAGGCCTACCTCAGCTACATAAATTTGCAGCTTTGTGGGCCTTGCTGATTTTTATCGTCATTTTGTTCAGAGTTTCTCCATTATTGCAGCTCCACTAACTAGGCTTACTCAGAATAATGTGGTATTTCTTTAGTTCAATCAGTGTGAGGTGATCTTTCAGAAGCTCAAGTTAGTGTTGACTACAACTCCTATTCTAATATTACCGGAGGAGGGTGTTGATTTCACTGTTTATTGTCATTCTTTAGGAGTGGGGCTAGGTGGTGTGTTGATGCAGAAAGGGAAGGTCATTGCTTATACTTCTAGACAGTTGAAGACCCATAGAAGTACTACCACACTTATGATTTAGAGTTGGCTATGGATTTGTTTGTGTTGAAGTTATGGCATCACCATTTGTGTGGAGTCCAGTCTGAGATCCTTACTGACCATCACAGCCTACAATATATCTTTAGTCAGCGAGATCTAAATCTGAGACAAAAAGGTGGAATGAGCTTCTGAAAGATTATGACTTGACTATTCTCTATCACCCCAGGAAGGCTAACGTGGTGCCTGATGCATTGAGTAGGAAGGCTTCCAACATAAGAAGGTTAGCAACTACCTAGGTTGAGGAGTAACCATTAGCTAGAGATGTTCAGAGATTAACCAATGGGTTGGTGAGGTTTCAGATTTCAGAGCAAGGTGGAGTGCTTGCTTCTATTGAGGCTTGCTTTCTTTGATGGATCAGATTCCTAAGAGGCAGTTTAAGGATGAGAAGTTATACATTATCTAGGATAAGTTGACTAAAGGTGAAGCTAGAGAGGTAGTGCTTGATTCTGATGGTGTTTTGAGGATTGGGAGTTGTATATGTGTGCCTAAGGTGGGCTATTTGATCAGATTGATACTTGAGAAGGCTCATTGTGCTAGATATTCCATTCATCAGGGGAAATCGAAGATGTACCATGATCTAATTCAGCATTATTAGTGGCTTGGTATGAAGAGAGATGTTTCAACGTTTGTATCCAGGTGCTTGACATGTCGTCAAGTCAAGCGTGAGCACTTGAGGCCAACTGGGGAGCTTCAGCGGAAATCCACTCCCGAGTGGAAGTGGTAGCGTATTACCATGGACTTCATGTTGGCTTACCTCTTAGTGTCAAGGGTTTTAACTCTATTTTGGTAGTGGTGGATTGTCTAACAAAGTCCACCCATTTTATTCCGATCAAAGTGAAATATATAGCAAGGAGACTGGCCCAACTTTATATCAGTCAGATTGTAAGACTTCACGGGGTCTTGGTGTCTATTGTATCAAATTGAGGCTCGTTGTTTACTTTACACTTTTAGAGGGCTTTACTTCATGGTTTGGGTACTCATATGGATTTGAGTATGGTTTTTTCACCCCTACACTGATGGTCCATATGAGAGGACTATTCAGGTATTAGAGGATATGCTCCAAGCCTTTGTTCTTGATTTTGGGGCTAGATGGGACCAACATTTGGCCTTAATGGCGCTTTTGAGGCTTTGTATGGCCGAAGATGCAAATCACCCAGAGGTTGGTTTGACATTGCAGCAGTAGTGAGTATGGGTAGTGATATGTTGAGAGATGACGTGGAGCGGGTATGATTGATTTAGAGGCGCAAGCTCAGACCGAGGTTTATTAGTCCTGTTGAGATCCTTAATAGAGTGGGAGGGATGTCTTATAGACTTCTCTTACCACCCAATCTGTCTTTAGTTCATCCTGTATTCTGTGTTTTGATGTTGCGGCGTTACATTCTGAACGAGTCTCATGTGATTTCTAGGGATTCAATTGAGTTTGAGCCCTGATTGACATATGAGGAGCAACTAGTAGCCATTTTGCACAGGCGAGTGAGGAAGTTGAGGACTAAGGAGATTTCCTTAGTAAAGGTTCAGTGGGGCCACAAACCCAAGAGTGAGGCTACATGGGAGATAGAGTCGGATATGCCTGCCCGATATCCTCAATTGTTTGAGCCTTCAGATATGTTCCTTATCTCATATTCGAGGACGAACATTATTTTTAGTAGTGAATGATATAATGACCTCGACGGACATTTCTAGTATTTTCAACCAAATTACCATTTTGCCCTTCCCAAAAGTTGCCTTGGATCATCTTGGATAAGTTCAAAAAAAGTCACATTTTGAAAATATTATAAAAAGGTGGAGTTTTGCAAAAGAAAGGATTTTAGAGCACTTTAAGTTGAAAATTTTGGGTTTTCTGGTTATTTTGCATTTTCATGCGTTGAAATTTGATTCCGTCAATTCGATCAATTTATGAGTGCTGAATCTGGTCTAAGAAAACTTGTTGAACTGAATTTGGAGTTAAAATGGAGATTTTAGGCATAAAGTTGCATTTTCAGTTCATTTTAAATCATAGGTTTGATTTTAGTCAACATTCGGAGTTCGGGAGCACGTATTAGAATTCCCTCAGTTTTAGTTGTTCCGGCTGGTGAAACTAACGCTAGAAATACCTTCGTCCTAATTTTAGAGGTTTTGTGAATATTTTGAGTTTTTAGGTCTGAAATTAGTTTAATAATCTTTCTCGAGTTCGGGACCATAGATGTTCTGGATTCGAATTCTGATGGTTCCATTGAGTCCAAAATCATCGTTTCTAGTAGGGGTTCTACGTTTTGTTTGTGTTCACGGGGTTCCAATTCTCGAGGGTCCAATTCTTATTTTATTTGAGTTGTGTTACTGGTGCATTGTTGTTTCTGGTGCATGCACTAGTACTTCCCGTTTGCGCCTTATGGGCCGCATTCGCGGAGATTTAGCAGCTAGACCTCCGCGTTCTGGGGTGACTGCTGTGTTCACGGAGGGTTAACCCCCTCTCTGGTCTCTGCGTTCGCGGAGCACTATTGATACCTGAATAGTGTCTTTCTTTAAAAATGTGATTTAAACTCTTTCCACCATTTTTGACATTTCAAGATTCATTCTAAGAGAGGATTTTCAAGGCAAATTGATTGGGTAACTATTTTCTATCCTATTTCGAATATTTCCATTGATTAATTTATGTTTTGACTTCTAAATGTGGGGTTTTTAGTGGTGGAATTTGGGGATTTTTGAAATTGAGTTTCCTAAACTTTAATCTTTGATTTCTCCTTCATCTTAGCTCCATCTTTTAAATTATTTTCATTGATGAATTTCTTATTGCATGCAGAATATTTTCATCCATTAATTTTATTTTTCATCAACATTTTTCGACATGAGATTTTTGACTATTTTACCCTTTCTTTCTGAATTAATTATGTGATTGCCATATTTGAATAGATGGTGGTGATTTGGAATACTGTAGAAAGGGGAAAGTGGCAATTTCTTCTTTATTTTGACACTTTATTTGAGGCAAATGAATTTCTAACATTTCGTTAAGTATGAATGAACCTTGTATACTTTCATGTGCATGGAATTGAGTATTTGGGGGTAGAATCAGATCATTGTACGCTGGATCATGACTTTTCATATTGAATAATTGCTCATATGGTGATATATTGCTTTATAAATTAATTGTGCATTGTGATTTGTGTGACTCTGTAAACTATTTGAAAATGACGGCGAGATGATGTTTATATTGTGATATGAATAATACATTGAGACAATTATTATAATAAAAGATTGATGATATTGAGATACTGATGATATAATACATTGATGACATTGAGACTCTGGTGATATTGAGACACTGATTGTATTGAAACACTGAAGATACTGAGATAATAATGGTATTGAGACCTCGAGATTCTTGTGATGTTGATATTATGATATAATTGTGATCATGCACATTGCATCTATTATTATCTGTGCTTTGACACTTGTGACGGCTATGGCAACATGTGAGTAAGATAACATGCGGATTGATGGCTGAGGTCTTTATCAGTAGAGCCGAGGTAGTATGCCAGTGGTCTGAGGTCATTTCCGGATGGGTCTGAGGTCTCTTTAGGATGAATGAGCATTAGCTGAGGTCTTATTTGGTGATGTTCACGGATACATGGTCTATGTGAGTCCCCCACGGGTTCCGACTGAGGCACTCATCTAGTCGGCGGATGTGTATCGTAGGACAGACATGCATCTCGATTATGTGACATTGCACCGCATTGTTCATATTTCATGGTACACACTCTATCTTATATTATATTTGGCTGATATAATTGTATATTGTTTTATGAGAATGTGTACTTATTATGTCCCTGATCTTGATGTAAGTATTGGATCTATTTATATAATTATGTACTGTGATGTTATGTCAGATGATGAGTATATCCATATTACTATAATCTGTATATTCTATTGTACTGGACTTTTCTGAGTGCAAGGTTGTAGTTCGACGGTTTGTGGTTGAGATTTAAGAAGTTACTTGTGTTTTTCATTGCTTTATTTTAGGTTAGTTTCATTTGTTGAGTACCCTGTTGTATGGTGCTCAACCCTTGCAACATTTTGTGGGTTGTGAGCACGGTCCATCTCACTAGACTTTTTTGTCACAGCCCGACCCTGGGGCCGTGACTAGTGCCGATTAGGCACTATTACCGATACAAACACACATATTTACATTAATAATTTTACAAAAATT